>VXAX01000913.1:400026-425991 GCA_013399835.1 Leptocoma aspasia | reverse complement strand
AAGGAAGGAAGGAAGATGTCTGCTTAAGAGTTTCTTTGATTACAGAAAATTACACATGGACTTTATCTAGAAAGAAAAAAGTGATATACGAGGGGAGGACAGATGGTAGGGAGGGAGAAAGACAAACATGGAAATTTATAGATTCATTAATTAAGCAGCTTAGAGTACCATGTAAATATAAATATAAATATAAATGACAATATGAATTATGTTTTATTCCTTCTTGAAAAAATATATAATTATAAATAGTACTCACTGAACTCTCATGAAGCAGTTAATTAGCTTTATGTCCATTTTACAGCTAGCAAGTTCAGTTTATATAAGGAGCAAAACTCTTGAACTTCTGGCAAAAAGTATATAAATCCAGGTTCCTATGCTCTGGACATGTTTTTAAAGATAACAGTTTTAGCTGAAACTGTCTGAATATGAATTTTACTGTTGGTTAGAATGACAACAGGATTTTTTTGTAGAGTCATAACGACACTGTAGGACAGACTTGTTTAGGTTTTTTGTGGAATAAGGTGAGAATTAAGAAAGGAGCCAAAATCAGCACAGAAAACCCCTCAGTGACAGAGCTGATGGTGCAATGACACTGTACTGAAATTATATTTTCAGTTGGTTAAACCC
Source organism: Leptocoma aspasia (assembly GCA_013399835.1). Classification (NCBI taxonomy): domain Eukaryota; kingdom Metazoa; phylum Chordata; class Aves; order Passeriformes; family Nectariniidae; genus Leptocoma; species Leptocoma aspasia. The sequence goes on along the minus strand of VXAX01000913.1, from coordinate 425,364 downwards.
AAAGTAGCTGTTTCACAATCACATTGAACACGCAGAGAAACGCCTGAAGCAGAGTAAAGACAGTTATTGGTAAATCCACAGTGATGGAGGTGACCGGCTTTCTGTCATAGCTTTCAGCTGTGCCAGAAGATGGTCATGCATCTAGTAACATGTATTAAAACAGTGTTGGTGTTGGTTTCAGGAACACCCTTATTTTATATATATATAAACATGTCTCTGTTTATGTGCTCTTTATCAGTATATGAAGAAGCTTCTGAGTGTAGTGTGCATGAAAGAAGAGGTTTGGTTCTAGTCCTTCAGCTGGCATGGAATTCAGGAAGTCTCTTTTGCCATAGATAAACCACTTAAGGAGCAGCAGAACCCACAGAGGAGGTCTGGGAAAGAATAATATGTATTAATTTCTGTGCTCAGATCTCTGTAAGGGAGACCACTCGATCCCAACTCCCAGAAAGGAAGAAAAGGCTCAAGTCAAGGAGAGAACATCTTTCTTCCATATCAGAGTTTACTGAAGATCCAAAGTGTTTCAAATTGAATTTGGTGAATCTATGCATTTCGGAAAAAAAAAAAACAACAAAAACGCTTAAGAGAAGGAGCTATTATTTTTAACCCTAGATGAAGCAACAGGACTAGGATAGCTCCTTTCATTTATGCTACTATCATATTCACTGAATCTTGAAGTCTTGAGGAGTAAATGTTTCCCCAAGGAGAGTTTCACCTCGGCAGGTTAATTACAGTACCCACTCCGTGCCTATGATACTCATCTCTTTTTGAAACTACTTTCTCCCCTGGGTGGCCATCAGGTCTTTGACACTTAGATTTGGATGTGGAATCCATAAAGACTAATGAGTCATGCAGGCTGGAGCTCAAGTCTGTTATTCCTCTTGAATAGCTCTTGGGCATTTTGTTTTCATTGCAGGTGAACTTAAGCAACAAGCATGTTTTTATTTGCCTACCAAGGAAAATGCATCTGCTAAAGATGTGTGCATCTTCTTTCAGTGTATCAATTTATATGCAAAATAGGTTTAGCAGTTGTGCCCGTGGACAGCTGCCAGTGCAACTCTGAGCATCTCAGGTCCAGACAGCAAGACCCCAGATTCTTGTCCCTTCTTCATTCTCACTTTCTCTCTTTCCCCCCATCTCTTCAGAGCTGATGGGAAAATAATGTTCCCAGTTTTACCCAGCAATATTTAAATCTCTTCCCACGCAGATGGTTTTATAGAGGTCTGAATGGAAATGAGTTGAGGCATCTCAGAACAGCCATGGTCTATCATAAAGAGCAGCAAATGATAACCAAGATTTTGCATAATGCAGCTCACTTGGCATTCTTAGTGAAAAAGGAGACAAGTCTTGTCTGGGTATTGAGAAATTTCCTCTATTAATGTGATAAAGATTGGTCCGTTTGGGTCAAGATAGTGGAACATTAAGGGGGAAAGAGTAAAACCTACCTTCTGCCCACCTAAATTTAACTTGTCCTACAAATTATAAGAACATTTCATTCTACTGTGTTCTCACTTTTTTTCTCCTTTCTTCTTGAACACTGAATTTATCATTTAAATGTTAAAAAGAGAAACCAGATGTTATAGTTATTAACTTTTGGAATCAACTATAATCTTCCTATTAAATCCTTCCATCCAGGTACAGGCAATTATTTGCTTGATCTAAAGGTGCAGAAAATGTAGACACACAGGGTTTCAGAAAGTCCAGTTTAATAAGACAGGTGGGTAACTAATAATGTGGAAAATTACCTGCAGATTGAGGATATTGGGAATGACTAATGGCCAAAACTAAGCGAGTAAATTAGTTGCAAAATGATACCATTTGCAGTAGTTGTGTGAGTAGGGGACTGGATGGCACAGAGGCATGTGGCAGTGATCTGTGCTTGAATATGGCCCAAATTCAGGAAAACGTGCCATCAACGTATGACTTTTTCTTTTTATTTTCTTCTTTTTATTATATTATGTTTTTAAATATTTTAATTTTTTCCATGTGCTCTCTGCAATTTATGTAAGGTTTAACAGCACGGCCACAGGAACACATTTACCTTTGCAAAGTTTAACATCAAAGTCGTCATCAAGGTCAAGTGCATTGAAAGTGAGACAGCAGTTTGCTTTACCAGGCAGAGTTCAGATAAGCAAAACATTAGGTTCATTGGGGAAGATTCTGAAATTAAGAGAAGGGAGGATTTCAAGGTTTTTTTTCCCCCTATTTTAAGATGTTCCATAAGTTTCTAATTCCAAAAGACACTCAGATGTTGGTTGCAGTGGGACCATTTATGCATTCAGAATCAGCCACATGCTGAAGTATTTGGGGGTTTAATTAGCTACCCCAAAATACAAGATTTGACAGTCTGTTCATGGGTAATGTTTTACCAGCAAATTGCAGACCAGGTTATCTTCTCCAAAATCTGAGTACTCTTAAGTGAGAGAGTGAGCAACACACTTAAGATCCTGAAGGAAGGTAGTCCAAGAGTGAGAACTGAATTTGCATCTCTGTCTATCTGATCTTAGATTTGCCCACCTGCCTGAGGTACAGATTACACATTGTTTCTGATGGGGCTATTAACATGATGAATTATTTTATGGTACAAGTTGTGACAGTACTTATCCTCAGAGAGTGTTTTTAAGCATAATATAGTGAACTAATAATGATTGTATTAATGTTTTCCACTTTGATGAACCCATGTCATCTTTATTGACAGCCAGGGGTACACAGAATATCCTGAAAACTACATGGAATTGAATGCATTGAAACGTGTTTCCAGATTTTTTAAATTTCCAAAATTTTTTTTTTAGTACTTTTGTAAGTGGAACCAGCTCTGAGTTTATAATTTTTGTTGATTTTTTTTTTTGTTCTATTGCAAAAAATCCTGTTTTATGAAGCAGGAGGGTGGAAAAGGCATGCACTCTGAAATATATATGCATCTTTTAGAAAAACCTACCCCTTAGAATCTGACTATAACAAGGAACACACACACACAAACATTAACTTACACACACTCACAATCTTATGCAGACATCTATATCACAAAACAACAAGGTAGATGTTACCCCATGCAACAACTTTCTAGACAAAGTTATTTTATAAATAAAGTTAAGTTTAAAAATACAGCTGCTTCTCCCTGTTTAGGAAACAAAGTTCCAATATAACCATCAGTAACAAAACCAATAATTTCAGTTATGCTGTCCACCAGCTGAAGATGTGCTCCAGGTATTTCTCTCCTCCTACTGCCAAAAAACACTTCCTCCCCTTGATTTACCCCCTGTGCTCCTCACGCGAGCTCTCCCTAAGGAGCCACTGTAGGTTAGAAGAGATCCACTCTTTAAACTGGTTAATATTTAAACACAGCTTGCATGATTTCTCCAGGGCCTAAACTGTATTCTGTAAAGCCTTGCTGCTAGATTGGAGAGACTGAGATAATTTCTCAGGAACTCTCATAGTAACGGCCACATACAATAGCACTAAAATGCAATTCTCAGGGGCTGAACTTACCTGGCTTTGGGTGATGACTGTCTCTGTGTTCTTACCTCTCTCTCTAATCCTCTGCATTTCTTTTTATCACAAAATGTCTCTGAGACTGACTCCTTCGTCTCTGTAAGACTATTTTACTAGAGAGCATTTGTGGTTTTATTTATATGCAGATGCCGTAAGAAAAGTGGACAATTTGATCTCATAACAAATGATAAGGGAAGAAAAATCCTACTGTTTTCAGCTTTTCAGGACCCCAAAAGTTGATTTAAGTGTTTTGAATAAGTGACATTTATTAAAAAATAATAAAAAAGGGGAAAAAAAAGAAAGAAAAAGGAAACAACAACAACAACAACCACAAAAAGAACGACATGTACAAAGACCAAGACTAAAGTTTTAAAAGCCCACAGAGAGATTTATTAATTACATTGAGTTCTGACCTCCCAGTGAATAACACCTATAAAACACAGAAACATAACTCTACTGTACCTATAAAAATATGGCCTTCATGTTTAGAACCTGTAAATATACTGGGTTCACAAATTATTGGCACAAAATTAGTCAGATTTCCAAGGGAAGGATTTCCACTGAAGTAAATTGTAATTGATCTGCAGAGGGACAGAGCAATAACTTACACTGGCATAGTCTAATCTGTTGTATGTGGTAACACAGGTCACATCTGTGTGGCCTATTCATTTTCCTGGAGCAAGTTGGAGAAAAAAAAAATGAAAGAAAAATTAAACAGAAAGGAAAAGGTATTTCAGCTGCTAATACAAGCAGACCAGCCAGCCTACCTTTCACTGCCCAACACAGATAACCTGACCAAGACTATTAAAACTGGGAAGAAATTGGTATGAGGTCAAGGGTACTTGGGATGCACAGCAGTCAAAATTGGGCTAGCAGCCTAGAAAGCTGCCTAGAAGTTGCTAAAAATCTTGCTGTAATTTCACAGAAGATTTGTAAATACTGTGGTTTTGGTTGTCTTGGTTGTTGGGGTTTCCATCCTGCACGTTTGGATGCAAACCATTCCCACAAAACCAAGTAGGAAATTTTTATCTTCAGCCAGTGAAATTATCACAATCCAGTTTCAATCTAAATATTCCTGAGGCCAAAGTTACCTGACTGTGGATGGGCTTCTCTCTTTAGGAGAGTGTCACAGCTACGGGGTAGAGAAAAAATTGAAATGGCCCTTCTAGACTTCAAGGACATAAAACAAGGACTGAGGCACTTGTATTATGTACATTTTATGGAAGTCATTGCTTCTATCCCCTCACCTCCCATAACCTTTCTTGACATCAGCAAAAATTATTAGTTTTGCTCTTCAGTGTCATGCCTCTTGGTTACCTCTAATTGAAATGGAGGTGTTCTGAGCAGCAAAATCAGTAGCAAATCTATTCAAGTGCCCCTTTTGTATAATTTATCATGGGATTCAGAGCTTCTGAGCTTGGATCATTTAGTTCTCAGGAGTCTTTAATACCTGATCACGATTTCTGGTGGGATGGTATACTTGGTATAGTTGGTAGAATATGAAGATAACTGAAAATTTATTTACTGTATCAAATGCTGATGTTGCCAGAAGAGTGGTTTGAGATGAGGATTACCTTTCACAGCAAATTAATTGCAAGGAACCACTTAATTTGAAGGAACCATAGACAAGAAAGAAAGAAGGAAAAAAAAGTAAGACCCTGTAGGTATTGAATAAAAAGAAGCCTGAGCTTTCCTGTTTAAATGAATTCCTTCATCATGAACAAGGAAAAAGATGCTTTAATAAGAAATATAGTTATTAAAACCTTTCTATCGGGATAGAGAATGATACAGGGAAATTTACCTTCATGAGAGCTTACCCTCCTGCTCAGGCAATCACCCCTCATTCTTCCTTTGGAAATGGCACATAGATACAGGTCAGTCATCTTCACCCTGTGGTCAGTATGGATACTCTTTAAAGACAGTAGAAATACTCATGGTAGAATTTTGTCTTTGTTAGCCAGATTTCTCTATGAAGTGTGTATCTTTCCAACTTCTGTGCCATTATTCCTCAGTTATTAGTATCAGAGTGTTTTTTCCTGAGGACTGGAAAATCCAAAGTGAATTAAAAAGTCTATTTCCCTTTTAGTCTCTGTGTAAAGAAGCTTGGCATAATATGTCTTTGGTCATGAATTCTCTGTGTAGATTTGATCAGGTCACTTAGACACCTTCCTTGCTGACCCGGTGGTGATTTCTGTAGGCTCTGTGCCCAGATATCTGCATATCTTAAAGGATCTGGGCCTTTAGGCTTTACTGACTCACAGAAATTAGGGTATTAATTCCTTCTGCTGCCATCAAGGGTAGTATATTTAAAAATATACAGTAGGTTTCAGATAAGCATATATCACTGTGATAAAAGACGCCCCAGATCTGCAGATGAGAGTACCAAGTATAAGGTTTGTTGGGTTGTTTTTCTTCTTCTCACAGCATTGCCTGCGAGTAGCAAAGCAATGGCTATGCCACTGTTTATCAGAGCACAGAATAATTCAATAAATTGAAGAAATATTGGTGTTCATCTGCATAAAATACATGAGAGGTGCTCTTACTTTTTGGACTGGACATCTCGCACGCCTGGAAGAAATGTTGATTCCCATGCATTGAAACTACAGTAACTCTACACTTCTGCTGAACTCTCATGCTCAGAATAACTCCAGCTTGAACATTTCATCCATATTATTCCACTCAGAGGCACAGGTATGTCTTTCACACTGAAGCTCTTGGGGAAAATGAACAAACAGACAAAAAATTGAGAAAAAGTTGCTGGTGCAAAATGGAATCATTGAATGGTTTGGGTTGGAAGAGACCTTCAAAGACACTCCTACTCCAACCCCATTGCCATGGATAGGGGCATCTTTCACTAGATCAGGTTGTTCAGAGCCCATCCTGACCATGAAGCTGCCCAGTGACAAGCCATCCATGATTTCCATGGTTAACCTGTTCCAGTGCTTCACTACCATCGTCGTCTTCCTCACACACAGTTTAAATCTACCCTCTTTCAGTTTAAAATTCTTTCCCATAGTCTTGTCACTAAAAAAATAGATTAAAAAATCATTCTCTAACTTTCTTATAAGTCCCCTGTAGGCACTGGAAGGGGCTGTAAAGTCTCCCCAGGACCTTCTCCAGGCTGAACAGCACCAACTCCCTCAGACTGTCTCCAGAGCAGGGGTGCTCCAGCCATCTCAGCATCTTTGTGGCATCCTCTGGACTCATCCCAACAGGTCCATCCTTGTGCTGGGGACCCCAAAGCTGTGCCCAGCACCCCGTCTGGGTCTCACAAGAGTGCAGGATAGAGCACTCCCTGGCCTCGTGGCCTCCTTTGGCCATGGCATGACTGACTTTTTGGGCTGCAATTGCACAGTGCCAGCTCATGACCACTTCCACTACCTCACCTAAAAGCATCCATTTTTAGGATGGCTTATTTGCCAATATGCTCCTTGTATAACAATAAACATACAGCAAATTTTATTATCAAATTAAAATAAATTGATACCATTTTTATTTACATTATATATAGATCTTAATGACATTTATATACCTTTATATATCTTTGAAAAATAAGATATTACTAAGGCTAGTTTGCTTCCTCTCATTTCCTTGCTTGTCTTTGTATTTTTATCCTACTAAAGCACTTTCCCAAGTAACGGTTGAGCAGCAAACATGGGAAAAGGCAGCACTGCTGGTTTTGTTTGTTAACTTAACTATCTTTTTGAATTCACAGTGTGTAGGCACAGTGTTTTCCATAAAGCATTACAGTGTGAAAGGGCAGAGGGGGGGAAAACAGACAGACATCACCCAGAGAGAAGCGATATTGAGAATAACTGGGAAAAAGACATCTTCTTCATGTTAAGACTCACTAAGTAATTCCAGGGGAAGAAAAAATAGTAAATATTTGCTGCAAGTTTTCTTGGAAACTGTGGGAGACTAAAATGATCACTTCTTACAGCTTGAATATTCTTTCTTTCTTTTTCAAATTTCTTTTTATGACCACCATTAAAAAAAAATTAAAAAAACCAACCCGTTGTTCCTCAAAGCTGAGATTGCAGCCTGAATTTGACTTTGAATATATAAAGAGCTGACAGAGAAGAAAAAAGGTACTCCTGTCTATGAGGGGAGAAAACACTTTCTCCTTCATATTTTGAGTAGCAAACATAGGATCAGATGTGAAAATGGAGAGCACACTTGGGGGCTCAGGTTGCATCAGAAATTGGGTAAGGATGTTGGACCGAATTATAGCAGGAACAATATGTATATCTATGCTAATCCACCCTAAAAACTCACTTCAGCCATGGTTCAAACATCTCTGGTCATAAAATCATGCAGTTATTGAATAATTAAGGCTGTAATAAACATCTAAAATCATCAAGTCCAACAAGTAACCCAACTCTACCAAGCCCACCACTTCCCCATGTCCCCATGGCTAAAAAAGGGCACTTTTTTAGCCCTTACAGGAACTTGATGACACATAGAATGACAAAAATCATTTTATAGGGAAAAAAAAAAAAAAACAGATCATACTTCCATCCCTGCAAGTGCTCAAGGCAAGGTTGGATGGGGCTCTGAACAACATTGTTTTGTGGAAGGCGTCCTGCCCATGGCAGGAACTGAGTGATGGTTAAACTCCCTTCCAACCCAAGCCATTCTGAGTCAATGATTCTGTATTGCCCAGTAAGAGGCAATAGCAAATATATTGCTCTTTCTTGACAGTTACATGCATAACATTTACAAAACTTCTGCAGAAAGGATATAACCCTGCAGAAAAAAGTGCAGTGTAAACTATCGTCCTTTTTCCAAAGACCTTCTTATTTTTCGTTCCACATATTTTCTTCTGTTGTGCCTACCCAATATGTAGTGGGTACAGAGAGAGAGAGATTATGCACTTTCTGTTTGCATATTTAAAGTATTTGAAGGTTTTTATCGGGTTTCCACATCAGTTTTTTCTCTAGCATAAACTTTGCTCTTTCCTCACTGATCATGCTGCTTAGACATTTGATCATCCTTGTTGCTTTTGAATCCTCAGCAGGTGCCTTAAGGCAGTTTTATGCCCACTTTGATGCAATGGAAGTGCAACTTAAAAGGAGTTCAGGCTCTCCCATATATCTTTATATCTTTTAGGATAATAAATAATAATGATCCATATTCACATTGCACTTTGCATTTGTAAGATACTCTACAAACATTAATTAATTAGTCCTCATGGCTCTCCTGTGTGATAGCAGTAATAAAGCTTTGCAAGGATATGACACCTTTGAGGTAAGATTCTTAGATAACTTTAAAAATATTAATGAATATCCAATCTATTTATATGTTACTGCTCACAGCAGTGAAAAATAGCAGGTAAATAGTGTTGTACATATTTTGCATTCATCACAGCTGAGAGAAGGAACTTTTTGGACTGGGAACCCAGAGCTGATATTAGTCTCAGAGAAACTCCACTATGGGATGTTGGCACATGTCCTAAGAGATCAGTCTGTATATGATTTTCTCTATACAGTTTATCATATTTTTCCTGGAAAAAACAACCACTTGCAGGGAGATTTTCCTCCTATTACACCTATTCTACAGATGTAAAGACTGCAGGAGCAATTTGAACCACCCAGGTCACCCTGCGGGTTTCCTTAACCAGAGTCACAAAGTCCATAATTTATCAAGTTAGAACAAAATTATGCCAATAACGCACACATACATACATAACAAGAAAATAATATTACAATGTCTTTCCATGTCTTTATAGAAAGTAAGAAAAACACATATATGTATAATTAAAATTTTTAAGATGGAAGCATAAAATTTAGAGTAAAGAAATTTTATACATCCATGAGAAAACCACCAGTCTAAAGTCATCATTTATTTGCTTTTATCCTGCTTATTATTTGTATCAACCTAGGAAATGCATGGCCAGGTATATAGGCTTTCTGAACATAGGTGGAATCTTCAGTGAAAAAAAGAAAAAAACTTTAAAATACCTTCAGCATCTAAGTACACATGACATTAATCTCTCTTGAGGTTGATACAAGGAAAAATAAATATTTGGAACAATGAAAAAAAAAGAATAGGAAATGACAATTCTCACCATGGACTCTGGGAAGATAGTTCAGAAGCATAACTGAAAATTAGCCCAGAACTACTGGAAGATTTTCAGACACCGTAATACTGGAGTACTGGGAGCTGTATATGAAATATTTGGGGGGAATATTTGTATGACTGGGAGACATAGCTGATAGGACAGTACTGTTAAACACTCTCCAAAATAAAAGGAAATTTTATAAATACTTTTCTCTCATTATTTTTTTTTAATACTTACTCAGAGAAAATGTTCGTTGTATGATTTTATTACTGTTAACTTCTGACTCATTTTTTAGAATGAAGAATTCCTCCTCTAATGTAATGTATTATTCTGTAAGTGTGAATGTACATAAGTTGTTCCTGGAGAACAAGATCTGCTGGTTAGTGTTGCTTATATGCAGTAATTTTTGCTGTTCTTCATTTACCTTTCAGCAGAACAAATAAAAGATGAAGAGAAAAAGCAAGAGAAGCTTAGCAGAGAGAGTAGTCTAGTGAATCTTTCTTGTCTGAATCTGTAAGATATTTAACATTTCTTGTAGGTAATAAAGGAAGGTTTTTCTCTAACTCAGGATAAGCTGCAAAAGAAACCAGAAGGAGAAAATGGAAAAAAAAAAAAAAAAACAAGCTGAAAGTAATTTGCAATTAGCAAACCAACACATCAAAATAAAATCCTTGCCATTCTTCTTCAGAACTAAGTTACCATTAAACAAGAACAAGTCCTGTGGTATTATTTGCCTGTCATTTCCTGGTAAATCAGTGTCATTAGCATTGATTTTTTAGAGGAGAGATTAAAAAAGGTTTAGTTAGGAGAGTAAGGCAGGAGTATATATTATCCAAGCCAATGTAGCTCTGGGTCTCAAAGATGACATTTCCCTCTCTGCTTCATTAACTTGCATAGCTTGTTGAGCTTTAGCTGTTTCTAATTAATTCTTTTACTGGCTTTTTTGAATGTGTATCATCTCTGGCAAACCATATAAAATGAAGAAATCTCTCTAAGGTTTTACCCTTTTAATTATTATTTTTATTGCTTAAATGAAGCTCTGGAATTGCAAATTTTGACATTTTATTTGATTCTAGTCATTATGGTTTTCAAGGAGCAAAAAGGGGAAAAAGGATAAGGAAAGAAGGGGGCAATGCAGATAAAATAATAAATAAATAAATTAAATCACTAACTGAGCAGGATGCTCAGCAAATGCTGTGGAAAATGGAAAATAAACAGGTTTGTCAAAAGTGACTTCCATGATGGTTTTGCCCTTTTAAATACTAACAAAGAAAGAAGCATCATTAAAGACAATTCCTCCCTGTCTTGTACACAGGCTGACAAGTAAATGAATGGAGGTCTGTGGCCCTGCTTGTTATTTTGTTTTATTTGGGTAGAGCTTTGCTAGCTAGTATGCTGGGCACACACATACACGTGTGCATCTTCACACAGTCATTCTTTAAAATAATGATCATGAAAACACATGGTAGAACTTGTCTGGCTTTTGGGGGAAAAAACTCCAAACCCCCCCCCCCAAAACAAAAAACCAACCAACCAAACAAAAAAAAAACCCCAAACAAACAAAAAACCCACACCCCCCCCACTAAAACAAAACAAAAAACCAAACTAACAAAACAAAACAAAACAAAACCAAAACCAAAACCAAGACCAAAACCAACAACAAAAAAACCAAAATAAAACCCCCAAAACAACAACAACAACAAACTAGGCAAAGCAAATCTGTTAGAATGAAGCTGTATTTTTTAAAAGCATTTATCAAAAGAATTGTAATGAATACATACTTGGCTAATGCACTGCTCTGTCGATTAGCCCACTTGATTGTCAGGTTGTTGTCCTAACTTATGAGATGGTACTCTGAGAAAGGGTGTTCATCCCTGTTGTGCAAAGAAAGCAATGCAGAGCATGATGAACAGTGATAACCCAGAGGGTGAATTTGGAATGTGTCACTTCCTGGGCTACTCCTTATCCCATAGCTTAAGCCCTGTGGGTTATTTTCCCTGGCCCCTTTATTGTTAATGAAAAAAAATAAAAATTGAAAATTAAAGCTTTCTTTTACAGAAATTTTTAAAGCAGTTCTATCACTATCTCAGACTTTCTCATTACTGCTACGCTGATGATCATGAAATCATGTTAAATCTTCCCAGTGAGACTTGTCCACCTGGAGGGTGGGGAAAAGCAGGAGGCTGATGAATGGGTAGGTCTGTTGGCAACCAAAAGGGAAACTAAAGGGGCCCAAGAGTTTTCTTATCCTGTGACCACATCAGAAAACACTACTGCATTTATTTCCCTTTCACAGTCACCTAAAGATCAGTGAGGATTTTTTGCAAACAATCTACTCGGTGGGAAGCTGCTGGAGGTAAAAGGAATTTGTTCACAAAGCCATTAATCATTAGTATGGTGAAAACATGGTATGGCTATCTAAGATATACAGGAGAAATGGTATTTTTCAATGAAATTTGGACCTGAAAGCAACCAGAAATTGAGCTTTCTACTGGAAAAGTACTTTTAATTTGAAATTTTGTACAACTATTGCAATTAAGTAAAACTGGCTTTATTGTGAATATGTCAAGTATTCTTGTTTAACTATAGCTAGAATAGAATCTGAAAGCCATAAATATTTGTAAAAATATTCATTTTAATACAAATTTTGAAGACCAAGACTTCTGGCACACTTAACCAATCAGTGAAGAGTATAAATAAAACATTACTTTGACCTCTTTGAAGTGATGAATGTGGAGTCAAATGGAAGCTTTGGTAAAGCATTGCATGTAATTGTGTCTAAATGTAGCTAAATTATCTTTCCATTGTGAGGATAAGCAGCACAATAAAAGTAATTTTATTTATTAAAATAAATTGCATCTGAGGAAATCGTAGATAGCTAATGCACCCTTCAAAATAGAAATGCCTCCACTACCTATTGCTTTATTAGCATTTCAAAAGCTATTAAGAATCTGAACCTTGAATCAGAGCACCACTGAGCACTTTACTTTAGGCAAACACAGCTCTAAGGAAATCTTCTTAGAAGAGAGTTATTTTCTCAGCTTTAATAATAATAAACACCTTTGGTGGGAACACCTGAGTTAAATTTATCTAACTGACAGTGATGTGTGTAGTTTAGCTATCATCAAGGCTCTCTTTATGGAGGGATTAGACACCTCCTAAAATGCAATCCACCCCGGTTTTACCCGGTGCTTATGTTAGGATGCTGTCACCCACCCTTTGGGATTGGTCTCTCTTTCCATGTAACAGGAAAGGACAGTGAAAAGGGGTCAGCAGAGGAGGTCACTGTGAACAGCAGTGAAGCTGGAGCTTCTCTGCAGTTGAACAAGCGACCACATCTCTGAGGCAGCAGCTGTGGGTCGGTCAGGCTGCAGGAACCAGCTGAGTGGAACAGTGAACTGCATGGAGCAGGTGACGGGAACTCAACAGGAGTGGTCACTACCCCAGAGCTGCACCAGCAAAGAGGAAAGGAAACCTGGAAGATGAGAGAGGAGTCATGAGGCCGTGTGTGAGAGGAGTCCTTCAATGGGTCAGCATGGCTGGGCTTCCATGGCTGCTACACCTATACACAGCGTGGACTCTATCTGCAAGGGCCCCTACATTGCTGCTAAACCTGAATTAAATATATTTCTATTTTTAGCAACAAGGCATAACTAAACTTCTTTCAGATTTTGTGTTAATTGCACTAGAACTCCCATTGTGTTCTTGGAACCCAAACAGAACAGGTGCTTATGCCAGAAACTATAAAATATGTGTCTATTTTTTTTTTCCCGACAAGATTTTGGGTGGTCTGAGTAGTTGTGGTTCTTTTAAACTATGAGGTGAATTAAAAAAAAAAAAATCCTAAATTATTTAGAAAATTTAAGTTTTACGCCAGCTCACCAGCCTGTGGAAATTACATAAGGTAGGTCCTGCATCTGAGATGGGGCAGTGTCAGTCACAAATACAGCCTAGAGGGAGAGGGACTGAGAGCAGTTCTGGGGTCCCCAACCTAAGAAAGATGAGAATCTGTTGGAGTAGGTCCAGGGAAGGGCCATGAAGATGCTCAGAGGGCTGGAGCATCTCCAGTATGCAGACAGGCTGAGAAAGATTGGGTGGCTCAGCCTGGAAAAGAGAAGTTTCCAGAGGGAATTTATAGAAACCTTACCTTGCAGTACCTAAAGGTTTGCAAGAGACTGGACAAGGACTCTTGACAAGAACAGAGCTGGAGGGAATGACTTCAAACTGAAAGAGAGCAGGTTTAGATTACATTTTAAGAAGAAATTCTATGCTATGAGGGTGATGAGGCCATGGCAGAGGTTGCCCAGAGCAGCTGTGGCTCTTCTGATGGCACTTCCATCTCTGGAAGCATTCAAGGCCAGACTGGTTGGAGCTCTGAACTACTTGGTCCAGTGCAACATGGTCTTGCCCATGGTGGGAATGGAACTGGATAATCTCTAAGGTTTCATCTAGCCCAAACCATTCTATGATTCCATGAAATTAAAGCACTTCTCTTTCCTTTGAGGCACTGCCATAGTACCAGGATGATTTGATACTCTGACAGGATTAAATTGGAAAGTCCTGAAAGAGTTAAACAATTTTGAATGGTTCATTTCCATCTGTTCTCAAGCCACCTTGGTTGAAACTGGGACTGTTTGGCCCAGTGACACGTGTACACCTGTGATACAAAGGCAAAAGTAAAAACTACACATGAAAGGATGAGCAAGGGCATCTGCTTAAATGTTTTTTTTACAGCAAATTTCCACAGATTAATAAAATTATGGGAAGTTCATAATCATGCAACTATAATATCACACTGAGTCAAACTGCAATTCCATTTGTACTATATCTTGTTTCTAACTTTGGCCAGATTCAATAACTTAAAACTTATGGTAAAAATATATAAAAAGCACAGTTATGAAGATTTTTTTTCATCAGAGCTGTCCATCCAGCCAAAGGAATGTGGAAATCTCCTGTGCCACAGAAAACATATAAACATATGATCATCAGGTTCAACAGCCAAGTGGAAAACTGATACATAATAATATAGCAGTCAGTAATTTGGTTTGATTTAGAAAATATATAGATCAAATTCAACTTCAATGTAGAGCAACATGAATTTGGAGTAACCTCAAATTCTGGTTTGTAAAAGCTGCAGAGGTTTTCAGCTATATGAAAAAAGAAAATAGGACAACATTTTGTCACTAAACTAATAAAACAACCTCAACAAAACATATGAGCTCAGAAGAGACCTTTTTTACTTGGTCCTACGACTTTCTTAAAGTGGGTTGAGCTAGCATTCCTTCCTAAGTCTTGCTTTTATTGCAGTATTGTATTTTTTCCCTCATTATTTTCCTGGTTTTACACAATTGAGCTATAATGTGTGCAGCTGACCTTTCTTCATTTAAATGTTAATATAGATCTTCGGAAAGGTGCTGCCATGCAAAAGGTGAACTAATTGTAATAGACTAAGGACATTTTGTTTGTTGAGCTGGTTAAACAAAGAAAGGGTTAATTAAAGCTTACACAAAATGTTTATAGCCTGGGAGAAAAGGTCTGTGTGCTACACGTTAGGCCACCAGCCAAAGTCCTGTTCCACAGGTAACTATCCAGTACGTATTTCCAACCATAAAAAAGACATCTTCTCTCTCTGTATTCATTTTGATCTAAAAGATTTAAGGATCTGTTGCAAGAACCTCTCGTTTGGGGCAGTAATTTAGCCTTACTGGGTGTCCATGGGCCCATAAGTACCAAAAAACATTTTATCAAGTAAAGTTGTAGCTAGTTGATGTAAGAGAAGGAAGAGATTTACACCAGTTTAAGCACCAAAAAAAGCTTTCTTTTCAGTTTATTTTGACTGTGTAGGACTGTACAAGGTTTGAGGGGCTGCAGGGGTGGCCTCTGTGGAAGAAGGCAGGGGCTACCCTGTGCTGGGCACAGGCTTTTCCAGCCAGCTCCACAGTGAGCCCACTGCAGACCACCAGCAAGTTTGTCATGCCTCCGAGAAAGGATGTTTGGGAAAGCACATAAAATGCAGCACAGACAGAGTAGGAAGGGGAAAAATGTGAGAAACAGCAGGGGGAACACCCAGGTCAGAGGAGGAGGTGCTCCATGGTGGAGCAGATGTGCCCTGTGGCTCTTGGGAGCCACACTCTGGAGAATTGTAAGGAGGAAAGACCAACAGTGAGAAATTTCTGTGCACTACTCTGAATAACCTCCTGCACCAACCATGTCCTTTATGGAGGGACCAAATGTTACCTGCTGTGATGGCAGGATGAAAGGAATCTAATGGGAAAAGGTGAAGCTGGGTCTAGGAAAGGGGGCAGAAGAGTGTTTTTCCTAAGTGTTTTAATGGTCATTGGTTTTTTGTACATTTTTTTTTAAATTGTGCTTTTTTCCCAACACCTAAATCAATAATTAAGTATTTATATTAATTGGCAAAATATTATGTTAACTCACTGAATTTGAGTCTGTTTTGCCTCTGACAGCAATTGGTAAGTGATCTCCTTGCCTTAGGGCTGCCAGGATGAGCCATCCCAGAGCACCTTTACAAACTATGGAGAGATGTGGGCAACTCCAGAGTGCAAGAAAACTGATAATAAAGAAGATTTTTAGAGTAGACAGATCAGCCTTTCCAGGAAATTTAGGGCTGGAAGGGTTTCTAGGTAAGGCTGGACAACCTACACCCAAGTTTCACCAGCTGTTCTGTGTCAGTCCATAGTTTTCTGGCAAACACAGTGGGAAAAGCAATCAAAAAGTGCATTGTGCCCATTGTGTTTTTCTGTCTTCTCTGGTCTCTGTCACCTTGTACAGCTGAGCAATCAAACATCTCTCTTTTGCAAAAGTCCAGGTCTCGTTACATTGCTACATTATTCGCATCTTTATTTCAGCTTCAAAATCTTTTATTACACTCTGGTGAAAATCCTACGTTAATGAAAAGGAAAACTGGGAAAGGTGGGATTGCAGAAGAATCTTTGTTGGGGTCTACAGTTATCTTCTACCAAAATTTGCATCTTTCTGTTGATATTTTTAGTATATATGTATATGTAACTGTAACTAGACAATTTATCTAACTTCTGATAACAAAAAACTGATTAATTTCAGGAAGATTAGTTTAATCTCCATGAAAAATTAATTCTTCTGCAAAATGCAGATTTCCACTGGCATAGTCTGACATATCCAACCTGAATCCCAGCAAAAGCATTCTTGGAAATCATTCCCCTGTAGTCACAAATGATGGTATGACACTTTGGGGTGACCTAGGACAGAAGAACAGCTGCAGTTATGCTTGAAGCAGGGTCTTGTGGTTCTTGGGAAACCCAAGACCCTGATGTTAGAAGGCTCTGGTCTCTGGGGCACTGTGGGGCTCTGATAGCAGAGCTCTGATAATATAGTCTTTCTCAGGCTATAAATGCAATTTTTAAATTACATCTGAAAAGAAAACATGGAGACTCATAACACTGACTTGGTATTTCAGGGACTTGAGTTGTGAACACAGAAAATTTCATGACCTGATTTTTTGGAAGCCACTGGATGAGTCACATACACTATGAGGCTTAAGCAGATCAGGTCATTTGCAATTCACAGTGCCTGTAGTTTAAAATTAGCGTGGGTTTTGGAGAGACTTTAATATTCATAATCTGACCCAATATTGAAATGTTCTTTAGAAAGATAGAGATTTAAGGGGAAATACTGTGAAGTGATATCAGGAGAATTTGCAAAGTAGCTTTAATAGACTAATTCCAAGTGCATTAGCTGCATTTCTGATTAGAAAATATGAAACGTACCTAGCTTACCTTGAGATTGTAGGTTAGTTACTCTATTTCTATAATTACTAACAGTGATTCAGCATATATTTCAAATACCTTCAGTCTTGGATAAATTTACTCCTCCATGCTTTTAAAACCCTATAGACAAAAGGCAAAAAAAGCCTCAGGGAGAAAAGTGAGCGTTTGTGGTTGTTTTTTTTTTTTCAGTTTCAGGAGGGTGTTTAAAGAAAGATGGATACTTTTTAACCATGTAGGAAAAAATATTAATGGTTTCATTAATGTGCTAACTAAGTTCTTCTACCAAGCCCTGCTTCCAATACTTTGTCTGGAGGCTGGGTCTTACAAAAAAGATTGTCACATTGGGCAGCAGGACAGCTGTGGGTTATTATATATGTGTTGGAATCCAGGGTACAGAGAATATTTCTTTGTCTGTTTTAGGAAGCCCTGATCCTCAACAGAACACTGCTTTTAACCTCTGTCTCAAGGAAAAAATTGCCAAGGCTTTGGGAGTTGGAGCATACAGGTGTGAACTAGATAGCAGTAGTAATAGTTTGTCACAGGGTGAAAAATTTAGAGTTTTAGGATTTTAATGTGACAGTGAATAGGGGACAAGATGGAGGATTTAGGGTGTTGTCTCCTCTCCTTCTTGGTCTTCTTCCACTCCATTTTCTGTAGTGTTGGTGGCAAGAAGTCATTGGTTAGAGAAAGCAGTGGCACAGGTGCTACATGAGTAGATTAGTAGAAATTATTGGTAGAAAAGTAGAAACAACATACGTGTTAGAAGCCAATTGGACTAATTAGCTTTAAAAGTCCTTGGTTTTGGGTGTTTGCTGGCCATTTTGCTCCATTTTGTTCCTTACTTTCTGATGTGCTCAGTCTAGTGTACTAGACTTCTGATAATAGAAGAATAAACAAAGACTGAAGACAGAGAAAACTCAGAGTCTTGCTCGTTCTTCATCCTTGCCAAGAACTCACGAGGGACCCACCTCCAAAAGGGCCCAGGAGGAAGGATACCAGCTGTGTGGGGACCACCAAAAAACCCCACATACCTGCCCCTGGCTCCCAAGAAGGGGACTGAGATTGTCACATTAACTTTCACCTAGCTTCTATTAAATTGATATCAGTCGCAATATAATTTTTTAAATTTGGAATACAGACTTGTTTGCAAGAAGTTAGAACAGGAAATCCCTCTAGGTGGGAAAAACCTTCATCAGAAGTCCCTTGTGCTACTCAGGCATCTACAAACACAGCCTTGGGTTGTAAATGGACAGAGAATTTGGGTGAAATATGTCACCCAAATGTCTGCTTAGCACAGGTTTGCCCCCAGAGCAAATGCTGAGGATTTAAAAGCAATTGAAAGCTAAGTGGCCTTTGTGATTTTTTGGTGAGGCAAAGATAACAGGTATTGAGTTATCAGACATAAACGGAGCAGCGACTTCATGATTCACTGAAGTCTTACACTTTCTTGGGGAGCTTTATTCTTGATTAGGTAATCTGTTGGTTGTGCTTTACCTCAGATGGAAACAGGCTTATGATATGAGCTTCAAGTCAGAATAAATCTTTTTTGGACTGCTACAGAAGCAGAAGACTCATTAGGAGTCTGGCATTTTCCTAATACAATGTGTTTGACTCTAACACCTTAGCTTTCATTTAGCTGGTACTTGAGCCTTTGTGGGCAGCTAGGGTCAGAAAAACACTTGACAAACTTTGTTGTTCCTGTTTTATATCCATTTTTCTTCATAAATACGTGATCTGTGCTTTCCCATGGCAACTTTCATCTGAATATCTCTCAGTTCTATGCCTTCTGCAATTGAGAGTAGCTTTTTGGGAAACAAATGTGGTTGCCTCCCTTGTTCAGTAAATAAAATGTACTCAGTACGATCAGATACTTGCCTTTCAAGAAAAACTGGGTCACAAAAGGTCAAACTAAATGATTACAGCAGTCTTAAGCAAACATACTATGCCTCTTGCAGCCCAGTTTTTATTGTGAGAGATAAGAAGGTTTTGAGAGATGCAAATAAAAAAATAAATTGCTGTGCATTTTAAACCAACAACTGATCTAAGTTCAGTGAAGTTTAACTGAAATATTATCACTTGAGAAGTCAGAACAACAGCCACTTGAAATGATGCAGTGAACTTGCAGTGATGCTTAAGGGACTAGAGCTTCTGTTCACTGGTTTTATCTGTATTTTCTTCTTTTTTTTAATGTTAATTTTTAACATGGAAATGTAAGGTTTTCATTTTTAGAAGTCTTGTGAAATCAAACAAAGCATGCTGATTCCTTTTCTTGGAATGACTCCTTATGCCTTTATCTAAGAAGGCAGATTTTGCTCAACTGACAGGAAAAACAAAGCCAAGTTTCAGAATGTCACCGGGTTACCTTTGATCCTCCGTTCTCCAAAATGTCAGGCACTTCTTGCTCTTCTTTAGGGTCACAAGAGAACTTCTGAGGCAATTTAGAGGCATTCAGGCCACACACTTGTGGGCTGTATGAAAAGTCTGCAGCATTTATTTACTCACCAGGAACTTCCTTGACTGTTCTTCAGGAATCATGTTCTTTATGATCTATAACCACAGAGATTAAAGTATCCAAAGACCTGATGGCCTGTAACAAGCACTTTTGTAATGGCTTGCTCCACAGGCTTTTTTTTTTTTTTTTTTCCTTTATTTTTCTCCCCCAGGAAGAATCATGAGTAAATCAGACAATTTTAACTAACTGGCATTTTCCTACTAATTGTGTGGTCCATTCTACATACATTTTACATGGAAATAGATTTTCTGCTGATGATAACCATCAATCATCAATGCAAAAGAATGCATTTAAATTTAGAAAGCAAAACTTACCTTTGTAAATTTTAATTCTCAAGATGATTCTGCAACTATGTCTATTTACACCAGAGGAGTACCTGGTGCACCAGTTCTGCTTTCTGAGCAAAAGAAGACTGAGGATTTTATTTCACAATTTCCTTCCTTGAGATCCCAAGGATATTAATATGTATGGATATTTAAAGGCAATTAGTTGTTTACACTAACCACAGGGAATTGCTATCACTGTCCATTTTTGCTTGGTAGGCTGTTATTTTGATCACACAAACAAGCAGAGCTGAGAGAAAGCACAATAAAGGGATAAGAAGTGACAGTGAGGTTTTCATTTTAATTGAAAGCAAACCAGAAGGATTCCAAAGGGTCTGCAAACAGCAGACTCTGAATGAATGAAAGGGTAAATGGACAAACAAAAAAAGATTAAAAAATCCCTTTTGATAGAGAAAAATATTTTTTTCAAGGCCGAAGTTTTTAGCTTTGGACACAGAAAATAAAGCTGTGATGGGCAACCTCTCTGACATATGAGAACATTCCTTCTCCGATTCCCGAGAAAATGGAAGAAATCTTCTGGAACACTGAACCAGTGTTTGTATGTAGCAAACCCCAGTTCTAGAGCTCTGAGGAAATCTTATATACATTGAATACACTAAAACAGAAAGACAAAAAAAAGACACTCTGAAATCTAATCAATAAAGATAAAACTCACATTTGAGAAACAGACAATATATAGAAAAGAAGATAACAGTTTGCTCCTGGAGGGCTCTATCCTATGGCTGAAGGAGGTGTTGGTACTTCTGTGATTCTAATCTTCTCCCAGTCTTTGGCTTTGTGGTCATTTACTGTGGTCTCCTCCCAGGATGCTGGGCTGCACTGGCTAATTCAACAATCCCAAGAAGCATTCTTAGACACAGGAACTCAGCCATAGTGGGAAATTGTTACAGTGGTCTGAGAATGGAACAAACCTTTCAATGGAACAAACTCTTCCAAGGAATTCTTGACCACAGTGCCAGCCAAGGACCACTTGAAATGCAAAAAGCAGTTCAGGAACAGATGTCTCATTTTTGAATAGTAAGAGTTTTTTAATATGTCTGTTGATATGGCACTCTGTGACAGTCTTACTGTCAGATACATTTCCAGCCATGTATGTCTTTCATGCACAAAGTGCAAGGCCATTAAATGTAAGGTAAAAATCTGCATACCTTAATAATGATTCAGGCCCGACCAGGATGACCTAACTTTTAATCTGAGGAAGACTTGAGGATTGGAGCTTTCTTGGAATATTAATTACCCTGTGTTTGATTTACTAGAAGAGATACAGCCATATACACCTCCATGCTGGGCAGGTCCCCTCTGTACTTTATTCCAGCTTTCCAGGAAAACAATATGAAGTTATCCTGTTCTTCCTGAAAATATTTTTTCTCTATTCCTTTACTAGAGTACAAGAAGATCTGCACTTGCTTGAAAAAGAAAAGACAAGATTGACTGATGATGAGACTGAATTTCCACAACCATACTTTTTTTTTTTCAGAACTTTTTTACCCAGAAAAAGATTGCTTTTTCTTTCTTTTTTTTTTTTTCTTTTTTTTTTTTTTTTTTTTTACCAGACAACATTTCTGGGTAGAAGACAGATGTAGCCCAGCAGGTGATTCTTATAACAAATTCATTCTGATGAAGGAATTTATTACAGATATACCTAAAACAAATTTAGGAATTTGGTACATTGTGTTTGCACTTTGACCAGGTAATATTTGCATTGTTGTTTTCAGTTTCTTTCTATAATTATTTTTTTTAGCATCTTTTTCCTAAGTAATCGCCCTTGTTTGAAGAAACTTATTGCAAATGAAGAACACAGAAAATACCTTTGTGCTCCTGTGATGTTTGGTAAGGGAAGAAGTCTCTCACTCTGGTCTGTCTTATCACAATGAATCCCAAGAATTACAAAAATAGAAAACAGTTCTCATGTTTTATTTTTTCATTAGCAGTCTCCAAATACACACTTGAGACTGTAGAGCTGAAACAGCAATTTTGTATGTAAAAATACTAAAAGAATTAGTAGCATTGATTTCAGAGGGCAATAAAGCTCTCAGATCAGTATTTTAATGGGATTTTAACATGTAGACTAGCAATTTTCTTCAAATCATGGCAATTACTTTATAGCCTAGTTAAAAAAATGACAATATCTGCAAATCACATGGTTGTTTTGGTGGACACTTCACTCTTTCAAGGAAAATAATGCCTTTGTATGTATTGTATTGCAGTTAAAGGAAATTCCTGCAACTTTTTAGAGAACCTTAAAACTGTAGATGACAAAGTACACTACAAAAAACAGCAATGTTTTTTCATCAACATATCCATAACTATGACTATTTAAAATGTAATGTGAAGATATTTTTATTCATGGAATCATGGAACACTTAAGGTTAGATGTGACTTCTAGCAGTCATATTGTTTCACATTTTTTTCCCTCAGCTGTACCTCTGCATTGTTTGCTTCTGCTTTTTTTCTGTATCCTCGTTTTTCAAATGGTCCTTCATCTCTCTCCTTCTTCCACCAATATTTCTTTTCTCCTGTCTGCCTTGATTTCCTGTCTAATTCTTCAACGTCTTTTTCCTTCCTCAGAGTTCTTTTTTTAATGTATTTTCTGCTGTCTTTCACTCCTTTATTCTATACTGCTTCTCTGACAGTTTTGTCCCCTAATTGTTTCCTATTCAAATAGTTTAAAGGGTCTGTAAGGCAACAATTAATTTTAATAGCTGTGGCTCTCATAGAGGTTGGTAAAGGACAAATATTTTAACCTTAATCTACATGTCCACTTCACAGTCCCTCTTCCTTTTAATTTGCTGTGATCACACTCATTGTATTCCTTTTTCTGTCCCACAGAAGATGTGAAGGAAGTTCAGGATTAATTAGATTATATAGCTAAACTCCCTATAAGACAACAAGTGCTATTTGAATGATGCCTTCAAACTGTCTACTGGTAGATTTATTAAGGGCTTCTATATATACAAATAGTGTCTATAATGGGATATTTGCCCAGAGAATTTCTGGATGCCCCAGACTTGGCTGTGTTCAAGCATAGCCTGAACAGGGCTTGGAGCAGCCTGGTCCAAGTGGCAGTGGGCATGGAACAAGAACATATTTAAGGTCCCTTCCAACCCAAAAAAATTCTGTTATTCTATGATTCCATGACATTTCAGCTCTCTAAATAATTTACCATCTTCCTATAGTGAATGGTCCTCCAGATCTTGAAATTATATCTAAATAAACAGCAATTAAAAGCCCTGGTTAGATGTATCCATTATGGCAACATGTCTTTGAATATGTTGGTACTTTCATTTTCCATAATGTACAGCACCAACCACTTCCTCAGTCCTCATTTGAAAAACTAGTTCTTTTGCTTTTAACCTTTGCCTGATTTTTTTTCTTGTTCTTGCATTCTGAGAAATAATGAATGATCACTTTCTACTCAGTTTTTCTGCATTAATTAAGTAATGGAACTCCATGCCACAGGATCTTGTCAAATCTGAATGTCTCTATGGTTTCAAGGGGAGACTGGACAAGGTCATTGAGGATAATTACATCTGTATAACCCATCTCCAGATCAAAAAACCCTGAGGTGCAATTATTGCAGGCTCAGGAAATAGCGAGAAAAATATCACATACACTAACCCTGATCTTATACTCATTACTGGACATCTATTTTTGGCCAGAGACAGGATATTGTATTAGATGAGCCTTTTGTATGATACTCTCTAGCTGATCTTATGTTCTTATCCATGGTTTCATCTCTCTTTATCACTCTGCAAACACAAGGCTTGAGTTTTTAGCTAAGTTTTTGACAGGGAGTCATTTTGACATCCCCCTTCTGTATTCAGAGAAGGCATCTTCCTAAGGATAGCCTTGCGAGAAGGGAGGAGTGTGCTAATTATCAAATGGCAATCTATGTTATTACCTGCCCTGATTGAGATATACAGTCCTTTGTTAAGTGGGTCGGCCACGGGTCAAGGGAACAGGTGGTTGAGCACAATTTCATAACTGCCTCTTTAATATCTGGCTCTGAAATTTCCCTGAAGTTGTCGGGGAGGAGGGACAGGATCATTATCAAAGATTGTTTGGAGAGGCAGAATCTATACTGGTGGGGAAACTGCTAATTACCATGTAATCTTTCCAATTTGGGCAGCAATAAAATTTAAATAAGATTGGCAAGTAGCAGGATGGCTTTCAGAGGCTGCCCCCACCACTGCTCCTGTCCCCATAGCCTGATGCCAGATGCAAAGCTTCAGTCTGGATGTTCTTCTACTGCTTCATAAATTATGACTGTTTAGTTGTGCATAATTACAAGGCACTGGATTGAATAGGATTAAGACTGAAATTGTCAGTTTTCTAAACACATTAGTAAATCTTGGTATCTGGATCAAAATGTGCAGCTATTTTTTTTTTCAATTTGCCAACAGCCCTGTCAAGTCCCAAAGTGTTTTGTGTTTTGCTTTATAAAATATGTAAGATTTATGAAAAGCCTCTAAGCTGGCCACTGAAAGCTCTTGACAACATGAATCATAAATGTGGCAGCATGCAATAAGGACAGCATGAAGTTGCAATTAGCCACTCCTTCAGCACAGAGCTATTTCAAATGATTTTTTTGTGCCCCACACCATTCCAGTACAGCTAAGTTGTTAAGTGTGTGCATGTGCAAAAGAATGCAGCTATAAGCATAAGATTTATAAAAGATACTATGACCCATGGTTATGTATTTATCAATCAATTAACTTTATTTTTAAATACAATTAACCCAACTTTCTTAGCAATGGCAATGTCTTGTTATATTCTGTGATGTGGCAAGAACAGACTATACTGTAGGACTGGCACAAGAGCACTGAAGCCATATGTATATCAATCATGCTCAAAATCAAAACAGAAGAAAATATATTTTTTTCCTCCCCAACAACAGTGGAAATCCAAACACAAATTTATTTTCAGATTTCTTTGAAATCTTTCTTATTTATTAAAGACCTTGTTTCTAATTTAATTGAGAAAAAGTATTGCAGCTATTTATGATCTCATCTTTGGCTCAGATGTCTATTTCTACTTCCAATTAGATAGCAGGAGATGTATAATTAACTATCAAAATTCAAACAGGAGAGAAAAAATTTCCTTCCTTCCTTCCTTCCTTCCTTCCTTCCTTCCTTCCTTCCTTCCTTCCTTCCTTCCTTCCTT
>VXAX01000913.1:363840-399992 GCA_013399835.1 Leptocoma aspasia | reverse complement strand
CTTCCTTCCGCCACTTCCGCCACTTCCTTCCTCCACTTCCTTCCTCCACTTCCTTCCCCCACTGCCTCCCTCCCTCCCTCTCTCTCTCCCTCCCTTCTCACAAGAAGGCAACAATCTCTTGCCCAAATTCTTAAGCCTTCTTTATGTTTTTAGGTTTAGTATCTTAGTTTAAGCATCATTTTTCTATACTAATCTTGCACCAGTGAGTTGCAGTGATGTATTTATTCAGGTTTGGTTTCACACAATCATGGCATATCCTGAGCTGGAAGGTTCTCACAAGAATCATTGTATTCCAACTCCTGCATGATCACAGCAAGGATTCACAGGATAGTTGTATCAACATTCTTATTCATACAGCCTTGAAAAACTCATGTTTTCTTACAAGGATCCCAAAATATTCAGGTTCCCAAATAAATGCTCCTGATGAATTTTCACCTTTTGTTGTCACCAAGAATCTTCAGTGTTGTCACTAATTTGATTCATGGCATGATTTTGTAAAAAACTTCTCAATCTATTGTAACAGCAGAAAAAGGGCTGATGCAGTTGATATTCCATTAAGAGAGACATCCTGCTATGAGTCAGCAAGTGAAAGAGCTGGGGCATTCATTAATGGAGTTGTCATGTTAAAGGATGATTATCTGCCAAATTTCTGGCAAGGCCAGGGAGGTCTTTTAAAAGAAAGTCACAGGACAGGTAGCCATTCATTTTCTCTGTGGTTTTAGCTTGCTACGTGACTGGGTTCATCATTTGCAGTTTTGTCTTTTGAAAAAATTAGCACTAATTCTGCTCTCCTGCATTGTAAGAATGGAAAATAAAATAAAAGAAAAGGAAAATAATCCTAACAAATAGTCAGGGGGGAAGAAACCTTTACAGTATCATGGACAATAGCATGACTTCCGTTGCTTCTGTCTTGAGTTAAACGTCTGATGGCAATTAAACCTTCATGGGAAATAAGGAAGACAAAATCAGTAGCATTCTATAGAAGAGTCCAGCTTTGTTATAAATGGGATTTTTTTTGCAAATATATAAAACAGGATTTTAAGAAATGACTTATTTTCAGTTACCTTTGTTTCTCAGTGTCTATGGAAAACACGGAACTCACAAGAATCTTCCTTAACATATTCTGAAAGGTGATATCCATGCTAGATGGACTGTGATAACTACAAAATTTAAAAAAAGTTGAATATGTGATCATTCCATTTCTGTTATGCCAGTATAATGCCAATAAATTTACATATCATGGATTTGTTATCTAAAAAATAAAGAAGTAGCAGTTAGTGTTATTATTAACATCATAACATTTTCCAGGGTTTATATCTATTCACAATAAACAACAAAAGGCCAAGAGCAAGAAAAAATAAGTTAACCTAGAATTTCTTTAAACATCTTATACTAAAAATAATATAATGAAAACAAACGGACATTTTGATTAAATGGATATCATTAATGCAGCATGTTATGATCTGAACTCATAGTTTAATTATCTAATTAAGAGCAAATGAAAATCATTAAGGTCTGCGGAATGAAATAATTCATTTTAGGGGAGAAAGAGAAAAAAAAAAAAAGTGGTCCCCTTAATTACGAACTGTCATCGGCATGTAGCACCTAGGAGTAAATCTTGCTGCAAGATGTCATTCCTAGCTATATTGTACAGCAGGTGGTGGATGAATCATACCAGCTTCATGAAGAATTGCCAAAGAAGGGAGTGTCATTAACGAGTAGACCTCCAGAGTGGGAGTAAGGTCTCGTGAGTCCTATAAACATTTCTCTTTCTGACATTTGGCAAATCACTCGGCATCAGTTTGCTTGACTGTAAAATAATCATATGCTGTTTGAGACCTGGAAGACCTTATGTAAATTTCCTGGTCTGCTGCTGAAAGAAGTTGCCAGATGAGGGCAAGAAACTTCCCTAAATTCACCTCAAAGGTTATGGAAGCAAAGGATGGGACCTGTGCACTGTCACCTGCCCAGGTACCAGCGTAATGCAGTCTGGGATCACATTACATGGATGTGTAACACACCAAGCAGCCTCAGAGACAGCATTCAGCTCAAATGTGGTTTTGTTTGAGGCTTACTGATTCTTTAAAATCTTTCAAGTGTGCCTGGAGAGTACACTGAAAGAGGGCAGTTGCCTTATTAACTCTGGAGCCATACACATACTTTTTTTCTTTTTGTGGTAATAGATGTGCTGGAGGAAGGTGAAGTGGCCATATGTTAAGGTATGATTGGACTAACTTGTCCCCTGAGAATTGCTGCTGGCTCTTCTGATTATGTTTGCAAGAAGCAGGCAGGCATTGACACAGATTTTCCCCATAAGTTCATTGATTAGGAAAGATGCCCAAACTTCATGGAGGCCCTAATGAGAAGGGCTGAGACGTTAAATCAATGTGATTCTTTTCACTTTTAAGGGTCCTGAAAAAAAATATGTTTCTTTTATTGATGGTTTATTTTGAGGGTGCAAATAAAAACAAGCCAATTATAAAGTTCAGTAATGTGGAGAGAACATTACTGTTCCTAAAGGCTTTGCAGCACAAGAGATAGGCCCAGATTTCAAACAGTGAGAGATCTAGTTTCCAGTAAGGAATGTGACCTACATTTCTGAATCTTAGGATATCTGTATCACCTGGTATTTCTCATTATTCTGCACAAGAAGTTGTGATTTTGATGACGAAGTGCAAGATGTAATGAAGAAACCTGCAGTACAAGGAAATCTGACCATATCTGTAAAGCCTAAAGGCCCCCCTCCTCCCCCCAAAAAAGGGGTTTTGTGGTCATTCTCTGCTTTCTAGTTGCTCCTCAAACAACAGCTTAAGCATTAAGAGTGATCATATCATGCCAATGGCTGTAGAGGAATTCGGGGTAAACACAACACGTTCTGCAGGGGTGTCAAATAATGGGTATGAGAAAAGAAATATTTAAAACTTGATTCTGAAGATGACAGGTCTAATGAATGAAGATAAGAAACCATAGAATAAATTTTTAAAATAACAGTTCAACAAGAGACCACTGAAGTGAAAACAGCTGCTGGGACTATTACACAGAAAACAGTTTGAAATAGCTACAGAGTCTTATATTTGTTACTAGGAGAGGGTTTCATATGTATGGAAAAGTCCATCCAGAGAACAGTTGTGGACAGATGTAGCCAAGGCAAAGCTGGATCTGCAGAGGGAATTGGAGAGTCTGGTTGGTTTCAGAAACTGAGATTTAAATAGCTAAAGTTTGTCTGAATTGTCCATTATCTGGACTGAATAATGAGCCATGGCTTTGGGGGCAGGGAATTTGCTGCCTGAGTATCTGAAACCAGGTGTTGCTGGTTTTTTCTGTGGCTAGTACCATCTGTTCTGTGCCCAACAGAACACTTCAGCCCAAATCATTTATTTTATGGCTGTGGATGAAAAGGTGAGTGATGCCCTATGGAAGGCAATTGTAATATGGCACAAGGAAAGTACAGAGCATGACTGTGGATGAATAATCAGACAGATCTGAAGTGAGGAGACCTATTACAAAAACACCAGATTGTATTGCCTGCTTTCTTTCTCCATGTGAAACCTCTGCAGCTGACTGGACCCTGCACTCTCAACATGCTATTGAGTTCTGTTAGCTGACTAGAGAGCTGGGAAATAGAAATCAGGGAAGCTTGTGCCAGGTGTTTTCAGATGTT
The DNA here is from genome assembly GCA_013399835.1 of Leptocoma aspasia. NCBI lineage: Eukaryota > Metazoa > Chordata > Aves > Passeriformes > Nectariniidae > Leptocoma > Leptocoma aspasia. The sequence continues at coordinate 396,331 of VXAX01000913.1, read as the reverse complement.
TGTGGGCTGCTGCTGATTCATCTTCAGGATGTACCACCTGCCTGTGACAGTGGTTTGTAGCATAGTTGCATGAGTAAGGTAGAATGTACAGCACAGGGAGAGAGTGTTTCTTTATTTTTTCATCCATTCCTTAACTGTCTCATCCCTAATGTTCTCTATCACTGGCAACATGGAACAAGAGGAGGCAATTTTGACACACCAAACACGTTTGCTTTTATCCCATTCATATCCATAAACAACTTCCCTCAATTTCTTGTGAGTTCATTTTTTTTTTTCATTAGGCCACAGAAGCAATGTCTGCAGCTTTATGCACTGCAGTTTACAACTGTACCCAGCAGGAATGTTGTACAGCTGGCCCAGCATATAATATCCTAACTTTCCACTGCTGACAACCTCATTTTCTTATCCTCAATCAGGTTATCGACTCTACCTTCTCTTCAAATAAAACCAGCTAAAAAAATTGGAACAAAGAAAGTCACTGTAAGCAACCAAAAAACCAGAAATATATCCAAACATTGGCATTTTTGTAATTTAAATTATTTCCACGGTAAGAAGTGATTTATTAAAATAGACAAGCAAGCCTCCTCATATGAGAGGTAACTGTATTGCATTTAATTTACAGGTGGTGTGGCAGTGACTGGTCAGATGAGGAAGCAAAGGAATCTGAAGATGTGAAGGTAGAAGTACTGAATTGCCAAGGGTTTGGGCTTCCTTCCTAGACAAAGAGTTATCATATTTTCAGGCTTCTAGATTTGCAAAAGGGACTTTGAAGGTATGGGTCTTCAGTGATCATAGCAGCATAAATTTAAACCGCCACAAATAAGGCTATAGCTCTCATTGTTTCTACCTACTCTGTCTTCAGTGAAGAGTTTGCAAGTCTAGAAAACTTTCCAGGATCCAGCCTTTCTCATGCGTTGAAAGAAGTTTATGTTGAAAAGTTTTTGGGGTTATTTTCTTCCAGGGCTTGAGGAGTCTCAGAGTCCTGATTCCATAGCAAAAACACCATGAATTTCAAGAAATGTGACTTCGCTATTATTGATCATCACATAATGTATTTAGGAGTAAGCTATTGTGCCTTCAAGACTGTTCGAGACACAGAAATAGGAGGCTTTAGCTACTGAGAGTTTTAGGGTGAAAATCTAGAAAAAAATAGCATCTTGCCCCCAGGGAAGAAGCCATTTACCTTTAGGCCTTGAGTTATTCAGGAGACACCCACCGGTCGCAAATCAGCCAAAGTCCACAATTCTAAAATCCACGGTATCTAGCTGCTCTTTACCGTTCATTATCAGTGTATTTCTTCATTTCCCAGAAGATTTAGTACCAAAGTCACATTTAATAATGTTAGTACTTTCCACTTTGGACCACTACTGGATACAAAACAAATAAATATTTTTCCTTTAAATGAAGAAACAGAAACCCTGTAATGGTAAATGTATTTCAGTTTAAAAGTCTCTTTGAAGACTCTCAGTCACAATTTATAGATATAGATTTTTCTTATTCCAGGCAAGTCCTGGGAATCTTTAAAGGAATGTTTTAGCAATCAGGGTGAAACAGAGCAGTCTTGTGTAATCTACTTCTTTCCTTTATGTACTTCTCCACAAACATGTAACTAATCATTAGTTACACTCTATGTCCCATATCTTGAATTCTGTTAACATAAGTATTTCTATTTCTTATTTAATTTTCTTTTTGAGGTATTTACATTATTTCTGGTGGTGGTGTTGTTGTTGAAATTATACTGATTAAAGTCTGCCTAAAATGTAGAGGAACTTATCCTTGACTAGATTTTAAATCTGGATCATGAAACTTGAAGTTTGGGTGTTGAGAAAATTTGCAAGTCTTCTAAATGTAAAGCCAAAATGAGGAGATGATTTTCAGATGAAGAAACAGGGTTGTATACTATATCAACTGACTGCTTTTTATGTTCTTGGGGAAGGAGCAAGAAACAATCCAATTGCTGATTCTGCAATTGGAAAAATTACTCTGTATAACAAAGACGTCAATGGAAATCTTCTATATTTTTATTTTTTGAAAAGACAAAAGAGGTAGAAAATAATGTCTTGTTGAGGTTGAGGAATGTCCATCCCTAAATATTTTTAAAAACATATTTGATAAACATCATTTAAGAGTTCTCTGGCCATGTGATTTGAGCTTGGACCTGAAAGTGCTATAGGCAAACCCTGGATTTTGGTTCCAGTGATGAATTTCCATTGATCTATGTAAATGAGACATGAAGGGGACACCTTGACTATTCTGAATTTACTTGGTCTATCTATGGTTGTCTTTACTGCCAGCTTACTGAACGCCTCGTACGACATATTATGCTCTGGGATTCAGAGCATTTTGAAAATTATGTTTATTCTATTGAGCTGTTGAAAGTGAAAGGAAAGAAGAAAGTATAGACTCAGCAAACTTTCAACAGTGCCTGCTTACACAAAAAGAAGAAATCATCATGCAGATTTATTAAGAAACATAGAAAACACATCATCTTTTGGAAAACACTACGCCTTGAATTGTTGAATCACTCTACATTTTAATGTGCAAATTTGTTCCCTGGCTTTTTGTTGAAAGGATCAGACCATTTGGCATTTTGTCTGACAAAAATGCATTAGGAAGATGCAGTATAATTTATTAAAATGTATAAAGGGAACAAAGAATAGGATTAATTTTCTTCTTTTTTTTTTTTAATTCCAGGGGCACCACTAGGGCATTTAATATGGGTTAAACCAGATTCAAAGAGCTTTTCATTAGACATTTAACATAAATGACTAAGAGCTTAATCAGCATATACCATTTAAATGCATTGAATGGAGGAATTGGACTGTACATAGCATTATAATTTATAGACTTTTGTTTTTGATTACATAAGGGAAATACATTTTTTATGCCTCTAAAAGCATTCTTTTGTGATGTCAAAAAAAAATGTATAGTATTATTGTTCAGAAAATGGTGTTTCAATTTGGTAGTGAAGCCTAAAGTCACCCAAGTGGAAAAGATAACTAGTAAATTCCTCAAAGTCCTGTAGTTTGTGGGTTTTTCTCTTCAACGCGTTCTTTTCTTCTGGGCCTGATAATGAACATTGCCTCTGCTTTCCACACTATGTTGCTTGTACATTCTTTTTAATGGCTTTAAAAAAATTGACTTGTGAATACTTCTGGAATGCAGGTTAAACAGAATTAGTGAGAGCATCACTATGCTGGGCTTGCAGCATGGAAGCAGAGTGATCCTGAAAACGTGTTTTGCTTCCTTTTTTCAATCATTTAGTGATAGTATAAAAGTAATTCAGTCCCCACTTAAACAATACCTGGGGTAACTCTGTGTGTATCATCTGTTCCATCAGAGATGATTATAGGAAATTAAAGTGCTGCAGAGGCAAAAGTGGCTCCCATTTTCAGGAACTTTATCAAAATGTTAAGGAAGGATAATATTCTAAAACGCTTACTTCTTAGCTTCTGTTTGCCTTCAGCAATACTGTCTATTACAATCGCTCTTCAAATTGCACTTGCTTTCCTTTCTAACAAAAGGCATTTGTTTTTTTCCCCCTCTCTTCTCTTATATCTTTGCAGGAGACAATAAAGTATCTCTTCTTATCTAGAAACACTGAGAGTTCTTATCAGCAGAAAGGTAAGAAAAAGGAAATATCTCAGCAATGGAGATTTTTTTTTTGTACTGTGTTTTATTTTTTTTTTTAGTAGGTCAGCAAAAAGAAAAAAGAAGTTCCATTTTCTGAGATGCTATCCCTTATTGTTAGAAGGAGAGCTGGAAATCAAGATAAAGCTCTTATTCTCTGAGAACGCAGTCACCCTAAAATGCCTACCTTCATCTCATGCTTGCTGTTTCTTCTTTCCCTCTTTTTTTTTTTTTTCTGTCTTTCTTTCTCTCCCTGTCTCTTCTTCATATTCTCCTTTTTTTTAACCTAATAATTTAATTTGAATGTAAATTTTCTTATAGTGGATTTGCTCACTCCTGACTGACAGTACTGAAAAAACAGGAGTAAAAGCACGCTTTAAGAAATTAAACATCTATTTATGCATAAGATGTACAAAAAATATACATATATATAGTTATATATCTGTATAGTTATATCTATGGTTCAAAAGCATATACTTAAATATGTGTAAATATATTTCTGTATATATACGTATTTATGTCCATTTATGCATGTAAGGTTAAAAAGAAGTTCTTAGAAGCTGGAATTCAGCTCTTATTATGGAGGCCAGTTGTGTTAATGCTCCCAGTGTCACCCATTTGCTCTCATTTAAGGCAGTAATGAATTAAGTGACATAACTGATATTTGCTTGATGTGGCTCCTTTTTTCTTTCATCCTCTGTCTCAGAGTTGTAGCTGTGCAGTACATTATTTTGTTAGCATTTTATTTTCATCTGATGAAATATTTACGCAAATTGAGATGGTATGGGGGAGAGGTGGGTGTACAAAAATTAGTCAGTTTGACTTGGGCACCAAATATGGTAAAATCAGTACAAGTCCTTACATCCTACCAGAGTTTGTTCCATTCCCTCAAATTCCTCACTAGGGAATCTTTGTCTTTTGCACAGGCTCCAGAGTGAACCCTGCCCTGCTTACTCCTATCCAAGTATGGCACAATGCTGAGAAGGACAGCTGGGAACATTTTCCCCATCCCCAGTAAATATTCCTGTTCCTTCTTTGCATCAGATTTGGGAATATCAAGACAGGTGAGTCAGGTCAGCATGCCCGAGTAGTAGTTGTGTATCAGACCAAGACTATGCTCCCCTGCTAAACAATGTCTAAAAAATAATTCTATATTTGAACTAATTAAGCACTGGAAATAAATACTTTTAGATGAAGTCTCTTTGAGCCCATTTTACACATTCATCCTGAGCAATTGCTCTTTAGAGCTGCAACTTTTCATCCATTGTTTCTAAGGGATGTATTCTAACCCTCAGTGTTGGCTAGGGCAAAAGAATCAAGGCCAGGCTGGATGTGGGTCTAGTGCCTGGTGTCCCTGAACAGCCTGGTCTAGTGCCAGGTGTCCCTGCCCATGGCAGGGGGTTGGAAATAGATGATCTTTAAGGTCCCTTTGAACCCAAACCATTCTGTGATTTTACAAATACCACCTGTTGTCTTCCTTTAGAGCCAACACACAGTGACCGAATCATCCTCACTGAACTTACCAGGACAATGTTTAAATCTGTTCACAGAATCCCAGATATCACTTGACTAGGGGAAAAAAAAAAATAAAAAAAAAAAGGGGGGGNNAAGACGGGGGGGGGGGGGGGGCAGGGTGAGGGTGTAAATGTGAAAAAACCACAAAGCTTTAAATATTAAAATATAAATATTCTCTGCCAGCATAAAGATACTCCCATCTTCACCCTTCCAACAGTCAATAGGTAGAGGCTGACTACAAAAATCATGTCCTGGGAATCTGATGGTCTTCAGAGTTGTTCAGTTTCTCCAGTGAGAATATCTGAGAGCTTTAGCAACTTATCTGGGTTATCTGAATCACATCTAATCAAAGGCACTTCACTTGAAAAGGATGTCAGAAGTAGTATGATTATTTCGACTGTGAATATTTAGAAAACAATCTTTAAAATATATTTTAAAGCCAGCTGTGTCATTGGTAAATGTGATTATATTGGTCTATGGAAGACTTCCAGCTGGAGCAGTTGGATATTCCTGAAACAGGCAGGACCCTGTGAGAGGGATCCATTCTGGACTAGAGAGCAAGAGTGAGAAGGAAGGAGCAGCACTGAGAAACTGTAGTTCATGGATCATAACTGTCCCCACCAAGCTGCACAGCTCAGGGGAGTGAGATAAAGAAAATCAGAGTGAAGGAGTAAAGCTGAGCCTGGAAAAAGTGGTGGTGAGAATAGAAACATGACTTTATTTTGTTTTGTCGGAATCCAGGGCACAGGGAGTGTTTTCTGTGTGTTTTAGAAAGCCCTGACTCTCAGCAGAACACTGCTTTTAACCTCTGTCCCAGGGAAAAATTTTCTAAGGCTTTGGAATGAGTTGGAGAACACAGATGGGAACTAGGTATGTAGCAGTAGTAGGAGGAGTTTATCACAGGGTGAAGAATTTAGGGTTTTAGGATTTTAGTATGAGACTGAATAGGGACAAAATGGAGGATTTAGGGTGTTGTCTCATCTCTTTCTTGTTCTTCTTCTTCTCCATTTTCTGTAGTGTTGGTGGCAAGAAGTCATTGGTTAGAGAAAGCAGTTGCATAGGTGCTACGTGTGTAGTTTGGTAGAAGTTATTGGTAGTAAAGTAAAAACAACATACGTGTTAGAAAGTAATTGGTGATTATTTTTAAATAGTCTTGAAAAAGATTTTCTCTATCTTTTGATTATCTTTAAAAAGACCTTGGTTTTGGGTATCGAGGCCATTTTTGTCCATTTTATGCCTTGTTTCTCATACAGACGCTCAGTCTGGCATGCAGACGGTGTACTGAACTTAAGATAAGAGAAAAATAAACAACAACCTGAAGACCAAGAGACACAGTGAGTCCTGCTCGTCTTTCATCTCTGGCAAAGAACTCAGGAGAGGGAACCTGAGGAGTTCAAGGGCCCAGGGGGTAGGTTCCCAGCAGCGTGTGGGGTTCAACAACGACCAGCAGCAAGAAAAGAACCCAACATGTTTTTTCATTATTTTCACCCTGCTTTAGTCCGTTTGAAATGACAGGTGATTAATTTTCACTGAGTGGTCTGTTTTGCCTGTAATGGTAACTGGCAAGTGATCTTCCTGTCTTTTCCTTGACCCACAAGCTTTGCCATCCCATTCTGCTGCCCTGTCCCACTGAATGAGGGATGGATATTTGGCAGCTGACCAAGAGCAGCTCACTACAATGACACCCCCAGGTTTGTCCATCACCCCCTGAAATGTTTCAGACTGCTGAAGATCAGATGACCAGCTTCCTGCACTTAGCACTGAAACCCTCCTGTGTATTTCGATGAATTTGCTTAAGGATTCTGAGCTGGTGTTCCCTTCAAGGATGTTTGAAGTTGTGAGATACTTCTGAAAATTACACCAGTCCCACAAATTGCCTTGAGATTTTGAGCAAAAAATTAATTACATGAAAATGCATTGCAAAATTTTACCTTTTTGTATTAAAGGATGTTATGCTGTTGAAACAATATCTGATTAAAAAAAAAAAATAAATATTAAAATGTTTTTGTTTTGTACCTAAACCTAAGAGCTTATGTTTTCAACTCATGAAGAAAACTGTCAAAACCATCCAGCTTGTGGTTGATTATGATGCTATTCATCATTGTTTGCTGTAATTTTGGGGGATGAGTGTTCTTTTTTCTTTGCTTTGATTTTTAGTGGTTACATACCCTGTGTGTGCACATGTATTTTTGTCTTTGCTTGGCTCATAGCTGATTTTTACACTTGTCTTGATAAATTATCAAAGGAACTCTTTAGAAATATCTTCTTTGTTTCTCCTAAGCACAACATTAGCAAGGGGTTTTGTCATTAACTTCACTCTTATGCATTAAAAGAGGGAGGGGGAAGACGCTACATTTTGTGATTTCAAAATTATTTTTCCCTTTTTCTGAATATTTTTTCCTTGCTCATCACTTAGTTTTTTTTTTTTTTTAAAGTCTCATGTTGCTATTTTGTCAGTGATGACAATATGGAAATCCATACATATTGGTATTCCAATAGAGATTTGCCTAGCCAAACAGAAGCAAAAAATTACGTGAATACAAATGTATTAACTGCAAAGATAAATCACAACCCGCAGGCAACTTGAATAAGCTGAGGAAAGGGAGGAAAAGATGTGGGGTGGGGAGTGCATCTTGAAACCAGCTGGAGTCGGAGGGTGGAACATCACACAAAGAAATCAGGAAACATTTATAAGCATAACTTTTTAGTATCACACAAGCAGAAAATGTTTAGTGATTGAAAAGCAAGCAGGCCCACAACCACACTGCATTGGAAAAGTTTTATCATCTTTGGAAATCATCTGTGCTCATTGTCAGGCTTTTTACAACTTTACCTTGGTTTGGGGGTCTTTTTCTTTCTTCTTCTCCTTCTTCTTCTTTTTGTAAAGGAAAAAAAGTTTAAAAAATATGAACTTAGGAAAAGCCAATTTCATGTGCTGTTAATTTAATTCCCAACATAAAACCTTACTTCTTCTGATGGAAAATGAAATTACCCTTTCTACATCCGTTTTATCTGTCAATTAAATTCTTTTTTTTTTCCCTTTCCTCCCCTCAAAGAAAAAAGAACATGCACATTATTGGTTATATTTTCTGTGCTTGCAACAAAATGAAAATGGGAAGAGGTGGCATTAACTACAGTAAGTACACAAAACCTGCTTGATTATCATGTAAAGATGTTGGAATGACAACCCCAGAGACTTTGAATCTCCTTTGTGAGGTTGTAGATGTCTAGGCTAATTTTCATTTTCCATTTGTCCTGGTATTGCATGGCAAAGCAGTTTTAATAATGGGACTCTTCACAGTGTTAACTATTAACCTTTCTATTTCGTGGTATCTTAAAGAAATAGCTTTTGGAGGCAGCTTTCTCTGCCTGAATCTCTATGTGAATAAAGATAGGAAAATGAAATGCATCTTTTGGGCAGAAAGAGGGGATATTCACTGTGATCCACTCTGCATGATTAATTTCAGGATGCTATTTGTCCCTTCTTTATGTTGTCATTATTTGACAGTTATGAAAAAATCACCTACTTTGGTCTGGCTTGGTTATTACTTGTATTTCCTTAAAGCTGACTGGAAAATAGTACTAAAAAAAAAGTAAATAAAAAAAATCAGAGTTTCAAAATTGAAAAGAAAAAAATTGAGGCAGAATTTTTTTTTCTTTGTGTTTTAAATGATGGAAAAAAAAAACCCAACAAAACACCATTCACGACTAAAACAAACCAAAAATGCTCCTTTCAGTTTTTTAAGAGCATCCCTGAAAGGAGAGAAAAGCAGATGCCATTTGTTAGGTAAATCCTAGAAAACTGTACAGCTCAATGATAATAGTTTGTCTTGCATGTAAAGTTCTGAAATGTTTTAATCCTTACCTGAAGCAAAGATACTATTGATAAATTGAAAATAAGACACTTTTATCTTGAAGATTTTTTTGCAGGTATGCTAGGGACTGGCAGGTACCAGTGTTTGGGTGCTGAGGGGCATCTTGTGGTGAATGTTTTCTTTTGGCATTGCCACGACCCAACCTAAGGTCCCCTTCTGCTGACCCCTGCAGTGGGGGTGGCAGGAGCAGCCAGCCTTCAGCGGTGTCAGCTGGGAGTTCAGTGGCACTGAATTCCATGAGTGGGTTTAACTCTGATCTGAAGTGGTGAGGTTCAGCCAGATTTCTTTTTTCTACAGTGTTTTTAGGGGAGAATAGCTTGGAGGCTGTGAGTCAGAGGGCTGAGCAAATATGTGTCTTAAAACCCCTGCAACCAGATTTGCCAGAGGACATCTGCTATCTTTTCTCTTACAGCAATTTTCAAGGAAGATAGTCTCCTCCACTGCCCTTTGTCTTCAGTGACCTTGAGAAGAAGGACAAGTGAAAGCTAAACACTTTCTGCTTGCACCTGTAGGAGTTTGGGGAAGCTTAATGTGAAGTTCTTTGGATCGCTCAGGCATTCAGTGAGGGGTATTTCCTGGGTGAACTTCCTCCTACTTGGAGAGCTTTTTGCATAGCTGAATGCATCTGAGAGTCTAAATAAATAATACAGATTTTTTTTGTTTGGTTTTTTTTTTTTTTTTTTGGTTTTTTTGTCCAACAATATATACATAGTCAACCAGAACTGTTTCAGTTCTGTCACAGCAGAGGCGTCTGAGGCATGAATCTCCTCACACTGACATATGCAAAAAGCAAATACAATTTGGTTTACGTCAAAACTAGTATTATACCAGAGGAGAGTGATTGAGTAAAAAATCAGGACTACAGCCTAAAAAGTGCATGTATATATGTATATATGTATATATGTATAAAGCATCACTTTTTCTTTTTTTTTTTTAGCTTGACTACATAACCCTGGAAGGCATTCAAATCATGCACTTGCTGTTATTTGTTACTCCTGAAATGATTAAAGTAAATCACATTGTTTGATATGAAAAATACGTTGAACACACACTTCTGTTTTTTCTCAGTGCTCTGCCCTCCATGCTGCATTTTGTAGCGTAATCAAAATGCAAAATACATTTTGAAAAATTAAATGAGAGACACATGTGTGAATCATGAGGTTTATTTGCATGTTTGGCCCTTCAATTCATTAGGGACTTTGGTTTTTCCAGGAGGGAAACTGTCATATTTACATATTCTTAGACAGACATGCAAATATTAGTCAGAAACTATAGTTTATTCAATGCATTACAAGCTCCTGGGCTGCAAAACAGTAATTTCAGTTCTTGAGTAATATATGTTTTTGGAAATCTGGCATAATAATGCTGTATCACAGTGTTGCCCACTAGGACCACTTATGATTTTGTCAGGTTTTCCATTATCAAGCTTTATATTCTGGGCCATGCACAATGTACACCAGTCTTATAAATTTGTTATCTGACATGCATGGTCTCAGTCCCAGAGCAAATTTCTTTTGCAAATTTCACAAAGAAAAATCATGGCAGCTTATTCAGAAGTTCCAGCTGAACCAGAGGGGACACAGCACCAAGAGCAAGAAAACCAGCTAACACAAGTCCTTTACGATCACTTCTGTGTTTCTGTGATCTGATGCGTTGCAGAGGTTTGCTGCTGCAGATAGAAAAATGCATGCCAAAGAATATACACAATGTAAATACACTGTTGGTAGCACCTTTCAAGTGGAAAAGAAGCATCTGTCACCTATCTGGGAAGTGGGATGTGGTGTTTTATATGGCTTTTCTTGGCATAAATTAATGAAGAGATGTAACAGAATGGAGATTACTTGAATACATACTGAAGCAAATAGTTTACATCAGCTGACTTCCCTTCTCCCTGTCCCCCATTTCATGTGAAGTTTATTATAACTGCTAAAAATTCCCATGGGTAAATTCAGGCGTGGTTAGAGATGAGGTTGCCAATAAGGTCAAGGAACCACTGCAGCAAAAACAGCTCACCAGGGTGATATATGTGCCGTAGGTTTCTTTAGCAAGTGTCAGAGAAACTGTGATGAGGGTCACAAGAGGTGCTACCTTCAGCTTCTAACCTTGATGCCCCAGGACACATTCACATTTACATTTATTTACCCTGGTCCATAAGCTGGGTGAGGCTTAAACACATGCTCCTGGCTTTTTCAGTAAGTGAAGAAAGTTGAAATGTTTGTAATGAAAAACTGAACTCAGAGATGAGGAAGATAGATATCCTTACAGAAATTCATTGGGAGAACATATTGATTGAACCATAGGGACTGAATTAACCAATACACTCTTTCGATTAATATTAACAGGTAGGAAAAGCTGACCTATGTGTAAATTTTTCTTTTCTTTGTGCTAAAATATTAAAGACAACGATATCTCCTGCAAGTCATCACAGGAGCTTTGCAACTGTTCTAATCTCATTTTCACTAGACCATTTGAAGAACTGGGACCAGATGATTGCTCCCATTCACAAAATTTATGTAATACAGTGATATAAAAACAACTCTGTAGACTTTGAGTTCTAGTTATGCAATCAGGAAGAATGCACAGGACCTCTTGACATGGCTAGAGGGGACAAAATTGATAGCTAGTGGACACCTGATACATGCTCGAAATTAGGTGTTTTTTTTCTCCTGGAAACATAATTATTAAAATGTTCATGCTTTTCATACATCACAACTTCTGTCAGATTTCTTATTGTGCAGAGGAGATATGTATGTAGAAATCTGCTGTTCTCCAAATCCTCATGTGTACCAGAGACTGTAAACTTTGTGGAAGGACTGTTGCAATCTGTCCTGTTCATGATGTATGGATTTAGGATTTTTGTGTGTGCAGTTTCAGAGTATCCCGATGATCCATTATGCTGTATCAGTCATATATACACTGGGGTTGACTGTAGATATTTGAACTATGCTTTAAAATCCACAGTGTGGTTCTTTGAGGATATGCTAAGGGCACTGAAGGTCTTTGTACTTTGAGATTACTCCAAACAGTACCTAGGAATTCGGGCTTGACAAAATTCTGCTACAGTAAGGTAATGACCATGCTTCTTTGTTCTGCTATAGTCCAAACACAAGTTCTTTCCAATATGCTTGTGTAGGAAACAAAGTCAGCATATAGTAATGGCTCAAGAATTTTGCTGGAGTCTTGGGAGGGTTTTCCAGATCACACTGATTTCTGTGTTGCAATGCCTAGACAGATGTGGAAGCCTCATTTTGCTGGTGTATGTCAGTGCTAATAGATTATGTACTTTTTGTCAGGGATCAAGAAGGACACCTGAAAGGAAGAGTTTTGATCTAATAATTTCTACTGTCCCTTATTTTATGTAATTAGTGTAGTAGTACACTATAAAATAATTATCTGTATTTCACTGAATATCTGAATTTACATAAATTACAGTAACACAAATTTGAGAGAGGCAATATAATCCATTAAACAACACTGCAACACAGCATTTTAGTTGCAGACCCAATTCTGCTCTTCACCTGAAGGATGGCCATAGGCTACTCACTATTTCCCCTCCTATTTCTGTCTTTTTTGTAAATTTATGTTGTTTCTGAACAACTCTTCACAGCTTGGTTTATCACTAACTATTGTGTAGACAGTCTACCAGAAAAGGCAGCTTGGATGAGATATTTAAATCCTGTTGAAATAAAAATAAATGTAAGACAGAATATTTTATATACTTACAAAAAGATAATTGTCTTTTTGGACAAGTAAAAAATATTGCTCATGATCCAAAATCCAAATTTTTTTCAAAATAACTCACTAGCATAGTGTTGCCATCAAATATATACTTCTTCTCTTGCTCTTCTGTGTTGGATTTATTCTAGTCACATGTGTGGGTTGAGAAATATACAAAAAATACCCTGGTGCTTTCATTAAGATTAGAGAGCTGCAGCCCTTAAATCATTCATTTATGCAATTTTTAACTGTTTTTAACTAGCACAAAATAGCTCATTGGAATTATGCAAGTATAGATCATTTTAATTTGAATCATTGTGGAATCATAAAGGACTCCGTTCTTTAATTTTGTGCCTTCAAGACAGACACTTTGATTAAAAAATAATAAAGCATGAGAGCTGGAGGGTCCTTGCAGGTTCTTCCAGCTATCATGGATCCCTGATCTTTGGTACTAATTCTTCTCATTAATATTAATAAAGAGCTGATAGGCCATCTCAAAGCATAGTACAAACCCCATGCAATTAATAGCTTGTAGTGTTTTTATGCTTATTTTGCACAATGAGAAGCGATGCCTCAGGAGTCTAAATATCAGTTAATCGATAATATAAAATTCACTGGAAATGAGCCCTTCAATTCCCTTTTTTTTTTTCATAGAATCATAGAAACATTTAGGATGGAAAAGACCTTTAAGATCATCAAGCCCAACTGTAAACCTGATACTACTAAATCCACCACTAAGCCATATCCTCAAGAGCCACATTTACAGATTTTTAGATACCTCCAGCGATGGTGACCCCAGGGTTCCCTGGGCAGATCTCACCTGTCTGCAGGCTCCTTACAGTTACTTGTAGAGAGCAAGAAGGTGTCCCTTAAACCTCCTTTTCTCATGCATAAATGGTATGATATATGAAATAAATGGTCAAAGAAAACATAGGGTAATATCAATGGAGGCTTGCCCTAACAGGGTTTCTTCCAGATTTCCTGTAACATGAGTGATGTTCTCTGTGGTCATGCAGCCCATAATATAAAGTGATACTTACATTAACAGAGGTATTCAGTTTCCTGACCTCTACAGGCATTTGATGCCATTTTAGACTTCCAAAATTTTCCATGGTCTAGTAAGTACCCTGGAGGAGCTCTAAAATAACATGAGGAACTTATATTTAGGAAATTGGAATATAATCTACAGATATTTATATACAGTTGAAATCAACTAATTGTTTTAAATTCTTGTTTTTCAATAGAGTTATCATTGAAACACAGAAGGAAACAAACTCTAGAGATAGACACATCTGGAGTGATTTCATTTTATACCATGATTTTTATAGTTGTCAAAGTGGTACAGACTAATATGCATAACCTTCTCCTTGGATAAAACCACACAGATCAGATTACAGTAGATTGTAAGTAAGAAAATTTTTCTAGTTTATCAGATGGGTTTCTGTCATCTGAAACAGTATGCATTTAATAGAGATACACCATTTTGAGGAATACTCCAGAAATTGAGGCTTGAAGACATTACCTACAGTCACATTAAAATTAACTTTGGTTTTTGTCCTTAGATTTTATTTTAATATTTTGTCTTTCATTTTTGTTAGCAATTTTGTTTTGAAATCTTCTTTTACTATGGTTTCTCTTATTTTTGTCTTGAATTGTGAATTTGCAATACTGTGTTTCTTATTACCAATTGGATCAGAATACCTTATCTAGGAAATAAATTTCTAACCAACTTTTGTGTCTTTTTCTACATTCTCACATGGAAGAAAATCTCTTTGGATTTTCTTTCTCAGTGACACATTTTTCAGCACACTTAAGGATTTCTGTCCTTGATGTACCTAATGTGGAGCTTGGAAGAGTCTTGTTTTACTCTTCAAACATTGCACCCCACCAATGCCCTTACATTTTAAGTACAGGGAGATTATAGCCCAAAAGCAGTTTCGCTAAGCAGTGCTTTTTTATAAATCTTCCCAATTTTCATCAGGATTAAAACCAATTACATGTTGTTTGTTTTAAAATTAAAAAAAAAAAAAAAGAGAAAAAAAGAGAGAGAGAATACAGACAAATTTGCATATAGACCTTTGCTTCTGCTTTCAGTGCTGCAGTTTTTATGAGGTAAAATGTTTAGATTCCTCTTCTTCTCCACTTCTACATAACAGAAATGTGATTGCAGGAAAAGTAGATGGTGCACCACCAACAAAACCTTTAGAAAAGGCTCCTTTGAATTTGTAAATGTTAACTGCGCTGAGTTGGGTGTTATCCCTCAACTGCACATGGTTACACATGGTTTTGGTCAACAAAACATCTCAAAAAAAAGAGAACTTCTCTCCCATCCTGAACTGATCTACAAAGATGACTAGCTGCTACTACAGAACCAAAAGGGAAAGGCTTTGGATTTTGTTTGCTTGTTTGTAAATACAAACATACTATTACACTAAATAGTTTGTATTTGTGTTTAATCCCAGCTGGCAAAAAGGTACTGCATTCTCAGCTACCATTCAGCCCCCTGGTAAGGAGGAGAATTGGGAAAAAAAAAAAAAAGTGAACCTGCTGGGCTGAGATAAGAACTATTTCATAACTGTAAAAATACATGACAAAAACCATAATAAATTATTTAATACTAATTGCTGTGAAAATCAGATAGAGGAATAGAACCCAAGAGAAACAAGTGATGGAGAACAAAATTTCTCACCAACTGCTGACCCATGTCCAGCCTACCTAGCAGCAGTCCCATCTGGACAGGTCCCCCCAGTTTCTTATGGTGTGGAATATAATTTTGGCCAATTTGGGTCATCTCTCCTCATCATGTTCCCTCACTCCCTCATGGATTCTTGTGCCTCTGCTCATAGGCAGAGCATGGGACCCTGAAAAGTCCTTGATTTAGAATAAGCACTGCTGAGCAACCATATTATTCTCAGACTAAATCAGAAACACAGCACCATTACAGATGCTAGAAGGAAAATTAAGTCTGTGTTAATTAACTCACCTGAAACCAGGGTAGCTGGGGATGGCCAGATATGGGGATGTGGTCTTGTAAAGCCAAATGACCAAGAATATCCCCACTTTTTTTGTCATTTGTATTCAAATAGATACTTATGAGCTACTGTACCTACTTGTATAGATGGTGTTTCAAATAGAATTCACTCTAACAAAGAATTCCTACAATAATTTTTTATTTCTGTTTTGTTGTTGGTTTTCTGTTGCATCATGGTACAGAAAGTGGATTTGAAGGAGGCCGGGCTGTGGTTATTTCAGATTGTAACATTTTGGGGCCTGAACCAAAAGGGTTGTTCTGCTTCATGTGGCTCACAATAACTGGTTAAATCTTGCAGCTATTCCTGTGGGCTTTTTACAGCTGGGTGAGGTATTTTTAGCAAGAGAAAAGTACATTTTTATGCACACCTCTACCTGTATTGTTTTATCAACAAGTAGGAATTTATAAGGTCAAGTCTCATCCTTCAAGTAGTCTTTGTATACACATGCACACATGAAAGAAAATGGTTTTAGGAAATGTCAGAATGCTTTATATCAACATTTTCAGAATGAACTGGAATGTTTCATTTCAAAATGTCATTTTCATTTTGAAATTGATCTTTTTAAAGGGTAAGAAAAAGAGAAAAAAAAGTCTTAAATAACTTGAAAATGAAACACAACATTTTCCAATTTGAACAAAACTTCCTGGCGTACAAACCTAAACCCATTGATTTATTTCTTTTTTCTTTACCACTGAACTCCAAAGTCAGACATTCTCATGAGACGAGTGTTTTACTCATATTCCAAACCAGTGGTCAGCTAAAAGTGCAGTTTCTGTTTTCTCTGTGCCTGCAGACAGGATCAGGTCTATCTTTCACCACTGGGGGTTTCAGGCACGACTTCATGGCTGTGCAATTCCTGCCCTTGCTCTGTTGAGAGTGATGGTAGATACCTTACATTGCTATAAAATGAAATTTTGTCCAAGGAAAATCTGCAAAAGTAGGAAAAACTACAGCTTTACCCTTTTTAAAGAGAAGCCACAGCAAAGCAGAACACTCCAGGGATTTCAACACGTGCAGCCATATACAATTCCTCCTGATTTTCTTTTTTTCTTTGGTTCTAGATTGCTTGGAATTCACTTGATTCATTAGGGCAATAAACAGCTCCCTCCTAGACATCCCTTCCAATCAGCAGGTTGGCAACAGCCAAGAGCTAACTGCACATTGCTGTTGCCTTCTAGTCCACTGTGCCTTCTGACGAGGTCATGAATATAAAATTCTTCTACTTTTCTCAACCCTTATTATGTAAAGATTACTTTTTTTTTTTTTTCCCAAGTCCAATATTACAGAAAGTATAAGAGGAGACATTGCAGGTAATAAAAAGCAGGGCAGTCTGGCACTGATCCTAATTAAAAATAAGGAAAACATTAACTTGAAATTCTCTGAAAGATTTTTACCTTGTGAATCCACTTATTCCATAAAAATCTTGGGCTGAAATATAACATCTGGAACAAGTTCTTTTTCATATCATTGTCATTTGATGCAGCTGATATTAACAGCCTGAACAAGCCAGGCAAACAATTACCTCTCTCTCTCACACTCACTCACAAACCCTTTTCTCCAATGTCATTAACCTACCCAGTTATTATAAAGGACTTGTCACTGCTAAACTCTGACTTAAATGTGCCATTCATCATACCCTAAGAATGTAACAACAAAGAATTAGAAGGTAAAAATACTACTAACAGCAATTAGTGCAGTTTTATGCAAAGTGAGTCTTGCAACATATTTCCTACTTTTGATAAAATAAAGGTCTGATTGTTCAGGTCTAGGATGTATGTTTCAGCACACTCACTTTTAGTATCCCATGACATTTCAGTTAAAATAAATAATAAAAAGAAAGAAAAAACAAATAAGCAGATAAAACAGATTAGTTCTAACTACCTGGATATACTTGTGTTACAGAGAATTTTTTTTCCTAAAATACCCATGTAGTATTTCTTTTTTATGCACTCAGATTAAAAATAAGAAGCAAGAGAGAGCTGCCGTGGTATGAAAAATCATGCCCATGGATGGTAAAACCAATCTAAACAGTTTGGATGGGGCATGTAGCAACCTGGCCTAGTGGAGGTGTTATGGCAAAGTGGTTAGAATTTGATGATTTTAAAGTCCATTCCAGCCCAAACCATTCTGTGATTCTATGGTTATGGGTGGACTTGATGACCTTAAAACTCTTTTCCAACCTAAATTATTCTATGGTTCTATTATTCAATAATTTAACTTTTTTTTTTTTTTTTGGTCCAAGCTCTTTCTTCTCCTGGTTCCCTCATTTGCTGTGTACATCATGCACAGATTCATTTGATTCTCTTCTGGGCTGATTCAGTTAACTTATTTTGTAGCAAAATATATTCAGTTTATTGTCAAGTTTCAATGAATGTGAGTGGTAAACAAATAAAGAGGGAGGTGATAATTTCACTTTCAGCAGTAACGAGCCATTTAAACTTCAACTTCATGAATATTTTCTCTGTTTGAATTCAGTAGGATAATATGGCCGCCAAAATAGTTGCATTGTTTACTGTAGCTAAAGTCAATATCTGTAATGTAATAAAGCTTCAATTTTTTTTTTTTCCTGTGGTACAGGAAGTCACATTATACAAGCAAATAACCCCAGTCAAACTGGATCCCTAAGAAACTCTGAAATCAGTACCCAAGTAGCCTCCAGAGGCAGCTAATAGCTGACTAGACGTGTACCTAGCTGATTTCCAACTAGGGAGAAGATGCATAAGATAACGACAAAAATCAGTATAATGAAAAGAAAATATTTACAGAAAAAAACTCTCATGAATCCCCCCAAGATAACATCTCCAAAGCTGTAATGAAATCCTTGGGCAAAAATTAGTTTTTCTGCCATTTTGTCACAAAAAAATCTCATTTTACAACAAAGAGTTATCGTAGAAGGAGACTCCAGAAAGCCCAGATGTGTTTCATCCTCTCGTGAGAATAACAGGACTCCACTGTGATAATACTTATATGAACAAACCCTTTCTCAAAGGACTTGCAATTCAAACAAGTAGGGATGCAGGAATGATAATATGACAAATTTTGAGAGGAATTCTCGAAACAAAGAATGATTGTGCTCAGAGCTCAGACTTGGTACAAATTATCATGGAATTTACTGAGTTGGAAAGGACACATCAGGATCACTGAATCCAACTCTAGGCCCTGAGATTGCACTATAGAATTCCCTGCCCCACCCCAGCTGAAGAACTTTCCTCACCTTAAGCAACAGGGGCACAGGGGGTGGTGTGTCTGTCATTCCCAATCCAAGTGGAGTGGTTTTTATCTTCAATTAATATCCAGAGTTGTAATTTACAGCAGCAGAAACACCACAGATTCTTCCAACCCCAGCCCAAAGATAGGACAGAAACATATAGAAGGCAGATTTCCCCAAATCCTGCAGTGAAAATCCCCAGATGCCAATAAGTTGAAGTCCACAAAATGCAGTGTTTTGATGAAATGAAGAAAATTCCCACAAATTCCATGGCAGTTTTAACAGAGAAGAAGGCCTTCTTTGCCATTGGCAGATTTGCCCAACTTTATTTTGTGGATTTTTCCATCATCAATTTAAAGCTATTAAATGAGCAAAGTCCAGCAGAATTAGCAATAAAAGACACTGGCAGTTGCTGGAGCTGTAATTCACAGTTTGGCACAGTGAGCTGAAGAGTAAGGATTGTACTTCTAGCAAGGAATCACACACAACCTATCTGTGATTTAAACCACGCTTCTCCTTTACTTAAGTAGCTATTTAAATACAACTTAATGATCAGACTCGTATTTCTTGACAATCAAAAGCGCCTCCATCGGAAACCGTCAGAAACCGCGAACAAAGCACGGTTCCGTGACGGCGTCGAGCTGGACTCCAGTTCCACCAACAGCTGACACCACTCAGACAATTTCTGCTGGGTATCCGTCTCTTTTACACCTAGGAGCTGACAGGCAGGAGCATGAAGTCTCAGTGGTCAGTGCTGATGGTCATACATACCTTGTAGGTTCAGTGACAGGAATACCAGGGTAGGGAGCAGGTGTGAATTACCCAGGAGCTGTCAGACTGGTGGTGCATGCTTGAAACAGCTGTGAGGGGTCCTGAACAAAGCTCACCAGTTGTAGTGAGAAAACTATTAGCATATGCATGAATAAGTGGGTGTGAAAATGCTGGCTAACAACATGCAGTGTGTATGGTATTCCAGCTGAGTAGGTGTAAAAAACATCCTCTTGACAAAGAAGTGTGAATTTCAGGGAGACAAGCCTGATGAAAGGTAAAGATTTGTGTTTGTTTCATTTGTTTAGATAAAGGGCCTTGTACTTCTACGGTGTTACTCTGTCATAATTTGGTGAGTTTTGCCCCGTTTAAGGCAAATAAAGCAAGCACAAAATAACAGGACAGCAAATGTGTAGGACTGAGAATCACAATAGGTTTTGAACCAGCTCTTTGAGGTCAAAAATGTAACTTTCTCACTGGTAATACTCATCAGAACTTCAGTGCCTTCACCAGGCTACACAGAGGTCATGGCCCAGACTTCTGTATGGCTCTTTGTTGTATGTGCCTGTTAAGACTACCACTAAAAATCGAAAGAGAAACTGAGCCATCCCTTTGCTGGAGATCATAACTGTCCACTAAAAAAGGACGCTTAAAAATTCTGCTCCTGGGCACTTGAGGGCATTTCACATTTCAGCCGCTCACAATTTATATTTATTTGAAAAATTGTGTTGCTTGGCAGTCTTTTCTAATAGCAATATAATGGTATTGCAGCTGGAATTTAATGGTACACTATTACACTTCAGGGCAACCACAGCACGACTGTATCAATTCTGGGATGAGTCAATGGTGAAAAAGCAATATTGAGGTCATATTTTTCCTCTTTCTGTACATCAGCGAGACAGAGGTATACGACTTTTGGCAGAAATGTAAAAGATTATTTTTCAGTGATCTAGTTTTATTCCAGACAAATTTCTATATCTCTAACTTGAAGGTTCGCAGTTCTACCTTGTTCTGTTCTCTGACAGGAGCTGTCACAGGGATATCAGAAGAGTTACCTACAAAGCAATAAATGACATGATCTTCTACCTCATTTGCCTTTGTTTTTAATATAACTTTTCAGCATTCCTTGAAACTCATTTTCTGTCACAGATAGAGTGAACATGCGGTTGACACAACACGCTGTGGAAAGCAATAAGGCTTTTGTTGGTTCAAAAGCTCATTTTAATCCAGAATTTAAAAAAAAGTCATCTCTTTTGCTATTAAACTTTGGGTTTTGCAGCTGATAGACATGTCATTTTTAAATTGAGATCAAATCAGATGTCTTCCGTGTTTTGCTGTAGGGGTTCTTGCTTCAATACCTCATTTAGGGAGAAAAGGCATCAGATCATAAAACTGGCCATGCTGGATCAGACCAGAGGGTCACTTAAGTCAATATTCTCTTTCCACTACTTCCTAAAAGCTGATAAGTAAAGCAAACGAGAATAACAAGCAGGTCTGTGTACATTTTGCTGGTGCACACTCATGGCCTTCAACAGTCTGTGCCTTGGAAATTTCTTGAGCTAGTGTTTCCATGTTTCTGTTTAGCAGCCTTAGGTGGATTTTTCTTTAGTTTCTTTATGTGACAATTTCTTGAATCCATGTAAACTATGCACTGTTAAAGAAACAGCAAATTTTTCTACCATGTTACATCTATCTGAGAGTCTATATATATAAATTTTTTTGTACGTACAGCTGTAAGTATAAATAAATACAATAAAATAGCAGTTACACAGGAAACAGAAAAGGATTATATATTATGGCTGTTGCTTCAATAATCTCCTTCACAGAAAATTAAAAGGAATAGCAAAATCTCAAGTCAAATTCATGCCCAAAAAGAACCACAAATCTCTACAGGTCTGATAAACTACATTACCTTGTACTGATCTGCATGTAGTTGTCTAGCTTGGGAAAGCAGTCATCACCATTCAGAGACGCACAGAGAGGACATATTTTTTCAGTCTAGAGATTAAAGTCCTTATCTAAGTGGCTAAAGATCTGCAGCTACTGTCAAGAGCATTCTAATTAATTGTATTTTAAAACTTATCAATGGATAGCATAAATGAACAGTCCTGCAAAGAGATAAGGCATTTTAAACCTTTACTTTTTAAGAAGAACACTGAAGTGAAAGTCTGCTTTATTTTCTTTTACTCTACAGAATTTGCTGCCAAATAGCTGAGATTCAAAGACAGGGATATCTAAGTACTAAGACAATAGAAAACAATTATATTCCCCTGGTTTATCACAGTAAAAACAGTTTTTGATGGCACAAGACCACAGGCCTGTACTGAATTGACAGTACAGGTTCTCTGAAATGAGTGCAGAAGTCAAAACTGTGTAAAAACAAAATCTTTTTGTATTATTTGGGACTGGAGAAGGTTTTAGGGCACTTGCAAACCTTAGCTGGGAAATCACGTGGTGGGGAGAGGTCATGCAAAGGAAATGGGGGAAAAGGAGAATGAAAGGGCTAAGTGGGCTGAAAACTGAAGAGGAGGAGGAATCCTTCACTGCACATCACCCTGCATCAGGAGCTGCTCAACTTTTAACTCCACCTCAGGCACTCCTCTTCAGAGGGACTGAAGCTTTCCACACTGCAACTCAGAGTAAAGCTAGCACAAGTTCTCTAAATAACAATTTTAGCTCTAAATGACATTTCTGTGTTAATTTTCACTATGTGCATTGGTACAAGTACTAATAAGAAAAAATGATTAGGCTTTTATTTAGGCTGTTAAACATTAATTAAAGTAACAATAAAGCCTTAGTTTCAAATACAAGAGATACTGTTCCCTTTTGCACCAACAACATTTTGAATGTAGTACTATCAAGAGAGAAGATTTCTATTTGTTGGGCATAAAATAAACCAAAGCAAAGCAAACTGAAATTTAATTAGATTTTTTAAATAAAAAAATAAACTAAAATGTACATGTAAAACCAGTGAAATTATTATGAATTTCAAATTTTTGTTGTAATGATCCTTCTCCTCCATTTTTTCAAATGTCATCCTTAATTCTGTAATTGTGTCATGCCATCACAAAGACATCCATTTAATCAAAAGCCTTCTGCACCTGGGACACTGTTAGTCAATATGTAGTAAACAACCCATGTCTTCCAATCTAAAGTGGGGACACTGTGTTCCACAGAGATCCATTGATCTCAAATGGCAGAGTTAGTCTTCTTTTGTGAAAAGAATCTTTCAAATAAAGCTACTTGAGTGTTTGAAGGTGTGAGCACTTTGATGTTTCAAAGCCTCAATTATTTAGGTACCACAGAGCTGAGCATTGTGTATCTGCCAAAGCCTCGTTTAAAAAGCTCAGATGGCTGAGGTGTCATGTACTTTTCAAAGTCTTCTGGTGACTGAAATTAAGAGTAAAGCCCTTTCATTTCAGTGGCTCCTAAGGCTCTCTCAGCATCCACTCTGTTGTGCTTCAGCATGACACCATTAAATGCTTGCTTGCAATTTGAGTACATTGTCAACAGAGCAGATGTATTCTAACTAAGGAAGTGGTATTTATGCTGATAGACTGTGGTAAAAGAAAACAAACAACACACCACTCTCCAGCTTTTGGTGTGTCTTATTAAGGGATAAGATTCAAGTGCCTGGCTGAAAAGCAGTTTTACTCATACTATCATCTTTAATAATTAATTCAGTTTTGTCACCAGCATTGTGTAAAAGCAAGTGTTTACTTCTCCTCAATTTACTACAGTTGAGGAGAGGATAATTCCGTCAGTGGTGCATCACGCTGCTTTCTCTTACTATTAACCTGTTATTAATCTTATGTAGACTTCTGCACTGAGCTGAATTATGGTAATTCAGCAAGATCTGGCCCACAGAGCAAAATGTGGTATCAAGACAGAAATGAGATCACTCTTTAAATTAAATTGTTGAATAAAAGCAGTTGGTTGAGAGAGGTAAGGAACAATTTACAGGTGAGTGCAAAGACACAGGTTGAACCCAACTTTTAGGCTCATAACTGAAGTATTTAGGCTAGAATACTTTAGATAAATTACTTTCTGCTACTTTTTTAGTTGCTGGAAATCTACAGGAACCTCCAGTGTGATTGACAGTAAGCAGAGTAAATTATCACTTCAGGATGTATATTTTTCTATTTGGTTGTATAAATGGACTAAGGTACTAAATAAATTGTCTTAGTTAAGAGCCTAAAATTCAATGGAATTAACATTTGCCTTTGTTTCTGTTGATGAAATAAGATGTGTTTTCCCTGATTAAAAAGAGGAAATAACATGAAGAAAGAAGTAAAAGACAGGTGGAAGTGTTAAATGTATAAGAGGTGAAAGAGGTAAGAGACACAAGCCCTTTACAGATCAGTACAATTCTTTAGGGTAGAGTCCAACTGTTTTGGGCAGAAAACACCAGTAGATCTGAAAGGACAGATTATTCAGTCCCTCCCTGTCACAAGATTTTTGGTATTTTTTTTGAAACATCTTGTGAACAGCCACTGGATGGACCACCAAATACTGGGTTTGCATGGCAAGGTTTTGGTTGTTCAGGGGCCATAGGAAGGGCATCTCTGAGGAGCTGCCAGAAGCTTTCCCCATATCCAATGGAGCCAATGCCAGCTGAACCCACCGAGCCCACCAGTGAAAGTGGTAACACCGTCAGGATACGTTTTTAAGAAAAATGTATCCTGGAGGTGTTACCTCCAGGGATAAAAAAAAGGAAGAAAAACCTTTTGCAATGGTAACTACAGGCAGAGAGAGGAGTGAGAATGTGTGAGAGGAGCAGCCCTGCAGACCCCAGGGCAGTGCAGAAGGAGGGGCAGGAGCTGCTCCAGGCTCTGGAGCTCAGATTCCCCTGCAGCCCCTGGAGCAGCCCATGGTGAGGCAGCTGTGCCCCTGCAGCCCAGGGAGGGCACGGGGGAGCAGAGATCCACCTGCAGCCCCTGGAGGAGCCCAGGCTGGAGCAGGGGGATGCCCAAAGGAGGCTGTGGCCCCATGGGAAGCCTGTGCTGGAGCAGGATCCTGGCAGGACCTGTAGAGAGGGGAACCCAGGCTGGGGCAGAACTTGTGACCCCACGGAGAACTCACACTGGAGAAGCCTGTTCCCAAAGGATTGACCCTGTGGAACAGACCTGTGCTGGAGCAGTGATAAAGAACTGCAGCCTGCAGCAAGGACCCATGCTGGAGTAGTTCATGCAGGACTTTCTCCCATGGGAGAGACCCCACACTGGAGCAGGGGGAGGATGTGAGGAGTCCAAACCCTGCTGAGGAAGCAGCAGCAGAATGTGATGGACTGACCACAGCCTCCACCCCTTGTCCCCCTGTGCCACTGGGAGGGAGACAGTGGGAAATGAGGGGTGAAGTTGAGCCCAGGAAGAAGAGAGGGGTAGGGTGAAAGTGTTTACATCATTTGAGGTTTTCTCTCATTGTTCTACCCTGATTTGCTTGGTAATAAATAAAATTAATTTTACCTAAATTAAGTCTGTTTTGTTTGTTTGTACCACAGTAAGTGGTAAGTGATCTCCTCCTGTCCTCATCTCAACCCATGAGCCTTTTTTTATATTTTCTTTCCCTTGTCCTGACAAAAAGAGGAGTGGCAGAGTGGCTTTGGTGGACACTGGGTCTCCAGGCAGGGTCAATATTATTCTGGTGCAGGCCAGCAAGCTGTCCTCTCTTAATGTCATTTCAGCAGTCTATTTTCACCCACAGGGCCCTTCACCTTTGTGCTCCGTGAGTACTTGGTTTGTGGGTGGAGAACTGAGGTTTAGAGCATGAACCTGCAGTGTTGCACCTTGGCAGCTGAGCACAGATGTATGGAAAGACAGATGTTTGTATTCATTGCAACAAAACTACTATCTGCTAACATTTTTAAAAGTACTTCTCTCCTGTTTTCCAGTGTAAATACAAATTATTTTTGCCTTTTTGGTTGTTTGGGTTTTGTTTTGTTTTGTTTGTTTGTTTTTGTTTTGGGTTTTGGTGGTTTTTTGTTGTTTTTTTCTTTTTTTGTTGTTGTTTTTTTTTGCTAGGCTTCTCCCAAGAGAAGAATAATATATGCAGATGCAGAATTTAGACCACAAACTGTGAAGTTATTATATCCCAGTTTCTTGCAATAAAAAATCTTTCAGCTTCAGGGTTGGACACCTAGGATGTGGGTGCACCGTTACTAGGTGTGGAGGTCTTCAATGGAAGAGACTCAAGGCAACTGAGAGGTGCAGATTTCACTAGGGACACCGTAGGAATCAGAAGCCTCACATAAGGAACTATGAACTTCCCTGCAATTTTAAAATAAACTGCTTTTATTTCATCCTTTCTCCACCATCTTCAGCTAAAAGACATACTAACTTCTATCCATGCTGACTATTATGTGCTGAGCCTTGTTTCGGGTAGCTGAAAAGTCTTCTGATATTTTTGCTTACCTTTTTCTTATTTTTATTGAAAACATATTCCTTGCAATACATATCTGTATTTTTTTCTTGTTTTGCCTCACAATCATGACCATTTTTCCTCCTTTATTTTAAGACCAAGGGCTGGCCATGTTTTCTGTTTAATCAGCCCCATAATAGTATTTAACCACACGACTTTGAGATAATTTGACACCTTTCACAAAACCTGTGCTAGGTTACCCGGCAAGGAGAAGGTAACATAACCATTTAGACAATTAGTTAATTTGTATGAGTTTCTCAGTTCAACTAGCTGTAGAAAATTCACTTCTACTTGAAAACACAAGCTGGGGTGTTAAATTAGCTCAGCTTCTTCCTGGTGTGTGAGGTAGGGGGTGACACCACAACTGACTTCCCTGAAATCTCAGGGACTGTACAGTGGGTGACAATTAGAAAGACAGATGGACACTGCAAGTTGCTCCAAGCCCTTATGCTGAGCAACCCTATTAATTATCACTGCTTTGTATTGCACAGACAGGCAGGTAGTCACACCATTATGAAGTTAGATGTGCTCTCTAAACTGGGTGCGTCAAATGCCTCATTTTGGTGTACCTCCCTTAAAAAAATATCTCGTTGAGAATGCAGACATACCTATTGTCTCCTAAAAGAAGAGAAAAATCCATACTTTGGTTAGTGAGATAAAGCAGCAGGTCAACATAATTTTTAGTTATTTTTGCTTGAATTTTAAAATGTAGGGTGGAGACAGAGAGAGAAATGAGCAGGAAGACAAGAAAAGAGGAAAACACAGGAAATAATAGTAATAATAAAATCAAAAGCTAATTAATAAAAGAAACTAAATTTAATTTTTCTAATTTATGAAAACATAGCCAGGTCTTCGATGGTCTATGAAGCCTCATATCCCATCAGTTATGTTCCCAAAAGATTTCTGGAACATTTTTTTAAGTGAGAAGTAAGTAAATTACGGGTTTGTCTTTAAAGTGTGTTTTATTATGTCATTACTTCAAATAATGTCAGTAACTTGGTACCAGTTTGAATGGTTATGGAACATTTGTAATTCAAGGGGGTGTGATTATCAGTGTATATTCTGGTATAAAAAAGACTTTAGCCAGATTACTTTTTATTGGCCCATGAATTTAGATGCAGTTCCTTTAGCTCTATAACATAGCTGTCTGGGGGTGGATATATGCAGTCTTTCAGACTGGCTGCCATTGAAAACTTGTAGTGTGAGCCTTGATAGTTTGCACTGGGAGGAACTCTTCTGGTTCATGGGTAAAGATATTTTAAAGGAAAGAAAAAAGAAAAAAAGTAGAACTGAGAACTGAGAGTCAGCCAACCATTTCATAAGCTGAGATCTGTTTTTGAGTCTCATCCTGTCGACAAAATGTGCTGGTCAATCACCTGAAGCCATTCAGTAGATTTAATGCAGGTTTTAGCTTCTTACCCAAACAAACAAAACCTGTACTCTGTCTGACATGAAACCATTAATTTAAATGCCAAATTCATTCTTTACACTTAATGCATTTGCATTTAGATTCTAAAGTGATTTGCAAAGTGGGGAGGCGGGGGGGGGGTGGGGGCAGAAGCAAAGACTGGCAAAATTCATAGTGCCAGCAGTTTTCCATCCATTGAAGATTAAATGCAGCACATTCTGTATACACCTACGTGACTATCACACATGGCACAATAAGTCAGCAACTTCAAATGATTTAATTGGCAAGCTGCATGACTCTGAAAAAAGCCAGAGGAATAACGCAGAAGTTACTCATGTGAACTTGGTCAAATGGTTTTTAAAAGATGACAAAAAAGCCTTCTTATGAAGGAAGACACAAGTCATCCTTCTGGTTAATGTAGATTAGAGTTTGTAATATAATGTGTACATTTCTGTCGGGACAGAGCTGAATGCAGGCACAACTTAGTGACTGATCTATTGGAGTTGGACTTTGTCAGCTGAATGCTGAGAGTAAAAGACTCCCTTATTAGACACAGATGAAGATTAGGAACTTAAGGGCAGAGTTTAGGGAAAAAAAAAAAAGACTAGGATTTATTTCAGCAGAGCAAATAAGTTTAGGAAATATCAGAGTATCATGAAGTGAGAGAAAGTTTTAATGGTTCCTTGCAGCTCCTGAGCAGCCTGTGCTGCTGTAGGATATTGACCACATTCACAGGAGATTTTGAGAGGTCATTTCCTCAGTATTCTGGGAACTAGCTGGGACATAGCTTCATGTCAGTGAGGACTGCAAAGCTTAGAGAGTTTTTAATGAAAGGAGGAAAGAAATAGAACACAGACTTAGTCCTTTCTCTCCTGACATGGGTGGAAAAAGTTGTAAAAGAGCTCCTTAGTTTGTGTTCTCACAGAAAGGTAGAACTGGTTTAATGTGCTGTAATGCAGAAAGAGAGGGGGGAATGATCTGTAGTTAATGCTGAGTGTAAAGGGTTTAGCAAGATTATTATGGTCGCTGGTTTTTGATAAGTGCAATAATACATGTTGAGAAGAGCTGACTCTTCGGGGCAAGACTTGTAAACTGGCATCTTGGTGTCTGTTGGGAGGTCTCAATGTGCATCTTAGAAAACTTGATAATTCATTCCCCTGCTGTTAAGTGTTATTAAACTTGCTTAAAAAACATGTTGTGTGTCATCTACTTTGTCTCAGGTGAGTATAAAATTGTGCTGATGCTAAATGCTTGGAATATTTTAACTACAGCTTGCAAGGATCCACAGAATTGATTGATGCCCAGTCCAAACATTGCACTGATGCTGCATAAGAGAAATATAATATGAAAAATTAAAAAAAAAAAAAGTTTGGGGGGTTTATTTTGCAGCTTGGAGTTTGTTTTGATTTGGTTCATGTTTTGGGTTTTTTCATCTGATTTTTTGGTTGGTTTGGTTTTGGTTTTGGTTTTTTGGTTTTTTTTTGTTTTTTTTTTTTTTAAATTAGTGTGGAAATGCTACTAAAGTTGTAAGGAAGAAGAACCTCGCTTAACAGGAATCCAGGAGTCCAAGGGGAAAGAGGACTTTCAAGGGAGCCTTTTCTACAGTGCAGCAAATGCAGAGGAACCTTTCCCCTGTTCCTTGTCCTCTAAGACCCATCCTGTAGCAGCAGTAAAAGAAATAATACAAGCCAGGGTGCAGTTTATGTGTTGTTGGTACAGCATTTTGAGAATGTAAAGTGCTATGCAGGTGCTGTTATTAGTATTATCAGGTGAGTTTCTCCTTGCATAAAAGAGAAGAATTGCATCCGTATAATTGCTGTGTCCTGAGTCTCTGGGATTTTTTAATTAGTACACTAAGACTGAAGCTTTATGTAAAGAACTGGGAACGTTATGGACTGTATCCACCTTTGCTGTGGCCTGTCCATATTTTTTGACCAGTTTATTTTATCCCGCACCTTAGCATTTGCATTTACGTATCTTGAGTCTGGTGTGCCTCAACTTTTCCTTTTCCACCTTTATTTTTTAAAGTATTTTCCTCATTCAGAATGTATTTGAATACATGCCTAAATGTAAGCACAGACTGATATCCCATTTCTACCAGTGAGATTTAGGCATTTTCCTAAAATTTAGTAGTTTGCTGAGGAAGAGTGTTCTACAAAAATGCAGCATCCCAACTACTTAATAAAGCTACATAAAAGAGCGTCAGACTAGAATTCCTCATCCATTAATTCTATTCACTTGCAAGTGTCAGAAAAAATAATAAAAAATCAAATAGGTGATTTTTGTTTTCCTGCAAAGGTAACTTGATGTTAGAGTCTGTAGAGTAATGTACAATCAGTGAAGCTAAGAGGTACTTTGATACGATACTAGAATATGAGAAATTCACATTTAATTTCCCTTGTAAGTACTATCTCAAATGCTGATTATTTTTCAGGTGAGTTTGTTTGGTTTTGGGTTGTTTTGTTCAGGTCTTTTTGTATTATAGGGTTTTTTATTTATTTGTTTGTTTGTTTTGTTTTTTCTCAAGTAATGCCTTGACTGAAACACAAGGAAGTCAAGTGATTTGCCCAGGTTTGTCTTCCAGTGAACAAAGGTGTGGACCTCTTAAATTAGCAATTGTAGGTAACCTCAGCCATTAAACATCAAATAAGCCCCTTCATTTTGTTAAAATGCGTGTGATAAACTGACTGTAGCCATAGTTAAATGACAGCAAGAAGCTACTGTGTCTCAGCACTGGCAGCAAGCATCAATCATTATTCTGGCAAGGATCTTCAGGAAGGCATCACTTTGCAGCAATTCTGGCAGGTTTGAATGGGATTATTTCGGATTGGTTTACCAATAACTGTCATGCCCCAAATCTCAGCACAATAAGAATTCATCACCGGTGCCAATCACACACTTTGTGCCAGCCTCAATTCCCGTCCTGGATAGTCTTTATCCTCACTAATGCTGCAAACAGAATCACCAGGCTGGAGTGGTGAGGAGAAACAAATGGTGCAAGCCACCAGAAACAAGACTGTAGTTTCCCCTGGCATTTAGGGAGAGGCCTAAGTGTTTTGTTCTGGAGAGTCACCATTTCACTGGATCATGCTGCCCATGCCACTGAAAATACCTGAGTAGAGCAAGAAAAAGCAATAATTTCAGATGACGATTAGTGCAATGATTCCTGCTGATTGAGTGGACAAATACTTAGACACATAAATTTATGGTAATAACAAGGTCCAGGGCCCTGCTGTCACCATATTTGAGCACTAACTGGGGGGTAGGAAAATATAAGAAATTGAGTTACAGAGGGAATAAATGTAATTTCCAAGGTCTTACAGAAGTTTTCTGTTAAAACAGAATTTGAAATACATATCTTGCTGCCATCCTAGAGCAGCAATTACCAGTGAATACATTCCAGAAAAGGGCCAACATTACATGCAGGGTCAAATTGAAGACACAGTGAAGGCGGAGTTTATTCATCATGAAAGCAGTTGGAATATAAATTAACTTTAGAAAGAATTGCCTGTAGTTCAGCCCTACATGCCATAGTAAATATAGAAAATAAGGTTTTGATCTATGGAGAAAGAAGAAAGGGAACATGGGAAAAAATCATATAGGCATTGGGGACACACTATTTCAATATACACTTTCTGAATCCAGACACTGTAGGGATAATAAAGATTGATACTACCTGGTTTCCACCAGAGCTGCTTAACTATGTCATCTGATTTTCCATTAGCTTCGCCTTATGAAGAGACCAGAGGGTTTTTTTCTCCTCTAGGTCCTACAATTAGATGACATCAACCCCAAGACAGAGAACTGTATGCGCTGACCAGACCGTAGCAAAAGAATGTGATAGAGAAAAGGAAAGCTGGTTGTGTACAAAAAATACCGAAAGTGAAATTTTCTTCTCATGTCCTCCAAAAATAGATAGAGTTGATGGACGTCACAGACTCACAAATTTCCACTATCAGCAGAAGAACCCTCATAAAATGAATCATTGATAACATGGAAATTACACTGATTCAGCCTTCTTAATTTGGCACTTCCCTTGCAAAAAATGAGAACAGCATCATCAGCAAGAAATTCACTTCTTTAGGGCCTAGGGCTTTGAGGGACAGTGGATATCTCACACCATGTTTACGTATTTGTATATAAGTATATATTTCTATTAAGTACAATAAACTTATTTTGAAAAAAACTGTGGGTTTTAGATTTTTTTTTCTGAGCCCTGTATTTTTCAGTCCTTCTATCTCATTTACATTTTGCCTGACAAGATGGTATAACAGTATTCACATATCACTAAGGAGCAATAAAAGCTCCTTAGCTCCAAAATGAGCCAGGAGCTCAGCCTGGCAGCAAGAAGGGCAGGTCTAGTGATGGAACCAGGACCAGCCACAGGCAGTGCATCCCAGACAGGTGCATGGGGATGAAGCAGGTCTGAGGCTAAGCCAGAATCCCAGTCAGGAGGTCAGGGTCAGCATTGTTAGTGGCTGAGGCACAGGATGCCTGCAGTGCAGCTCAGACAAGGAGCCAAAACCTCAGAAAACAACCATAGCTGCAAAGCCAGAGGACAGAGGCCCCAGATGAGTCTCCTCACAGATTCTTCTTCTCAAAAGGAAGTAACTACCAAATCAATGCTCCCTAGGAAATCTTTATTCAGCAATAGATTCTGCTTAACCTTTTTTTTAAGCTGTCCATGTGCCACACTAGTATGGCAAATCATAAGTGCCTCACAGCAAATCATAAGTTTCTTACTCCAGTTGCTTCATTTCCTACTGCAGTGCTTGAAAAGTATCACACCAGCTCATCTAGAGATGAGAAATGAAATCGTGAAGTAGCAGAAAGGCAAAAATACCCAAAACTATTTTGCTGTTTTGCTGTTGTTGTGGTGTTTTTTTGTTTGTTTGGTTGGTTTTTTTTTTGTTTTGGTTTT
>VXAX01000913.1:347715-357939 GCA_013399835.1 Leptocoma aspasia | reverse complement strand
TTTTTTTTTTTTTTTTTTTGGTTTGGTTTAGTTTGATTTTTTTGTTAGAATGAAATATGTGCCTTTTCTCAATCATGTTTGTCTGTCACAGATTCAAAGGCTGCTCTCAGAGGTGAATCATACACATTGCCAATAAGGAAGGGTAGCAAAAGAAAATGCAAAGGAGCAGAGGGACAGAGGGCAATTCCCAAGGTGTACCTCAGAAGGGTGTTAAGACAGGTCAGTGCGTAGCCTCCAAATTTTTCTCCAGCCTGCTTTACCTTGATCTACAGTATTTGCAGGTCATAACCCAGCAGCATTAGAACAAGGATGTCAAGATAGCTGATGCTGCTGTGATACAGAATTTGTGGTGGACTGGTACTCTTCATGCTCTGTGTTTAGACACTGCACTTGGGGCCAGTCATTAGAAGGACCATGAAAAGTTATTTAAACTTCCTAAGCATTCCTCAAAATGAAGTAGAAGACATCTTTGTAATAAAGATCCCTTTACCTCACAGAACACTTACCCAGCCTTTTTCTCATCCTGCTATTGCTACTTTTCTAGGCTGATGTGCTTTGTTATGAACAATTATCAAGATCCAAGATTTAAACATATTAATAATAAATTTCTATAACATCAGGAACTAACCCCATAAATTTCACTGCTGCAATTCACTATAAAACATGTGTCTTCCTTTCAATTTAGACCCAACTGAATTAACAAGTATTCACCTCCTTTTCTTTTTGGCAAAAGACTGGGTACCTGATTTCATTGTTCAACAGCACATAGTATCTTATATTCTGTGCTCCATACTGCTGTGGCTTGTTCTATGCAGCTGGCACAGAAATTGCTGTTTCTGGGCCAAAAGAGATTAAAACTTTTATAGCTACACCAATTTAGTTTAAGACTAGAGACACCAAGAGCTTGGAAGCAGTAAAATTCTACCTGACAGCAAGAAAGTTTAACACAGACACTCACATGCATGCACAAACACACAAAATGTACCTAGATGGTCGGAGTTTTATAATGATCCCCTGAGGACCAGATTGGAAAAAAATTCTTTTTGTTTGGCACAATCAAAAGGCAATAATAGCCTGTTTGCCTTATGCCAGCATTTCCCCTCTGCCTCTTTCTCTTCACCCTCAAACCTAATGTGTCATTCTGTAATGCCCACCAGTCCTATAAGATTATAACAGAATCATTCATTACTTCAGCTGATGCCCCAAAGATTGATAAATATTTGTTAGATATCAAGAGATGATTGCATACTGAAATATTAATAGGCATAAGGATTCACCAGCTGTCCACTCTATTCAGAGAGAAGGAAAAAAAAAATGTAAATCACTTTGGCTGCTGGCACAAGACATTCTACAAAATTTGGCTGGTGCTGGAGTCACCACACCAAAAAATTGTTTACTTCATCTGGGGCTTATCACCTTCCTACCTAAGGCTGGAATGCCAAGAGCCAATTTGTTCAAGGACTCACACCTTCAGCACTTCATGCAAATGTACTTCTTTCTGTGCAACTGACTCTTTGTGTGGAAAAGTTTAAATAGAAATGCTTTCAAACCATAAATTAAATCAAACCTCCTTCCATCTCAGCTCCCTAGTACTCTCTTTCTGTCTCACTGTGTCTGGAAATGGAAACTTTAAATTACTCCACGTAAATCAGTTTTTCATGTGCTTTGTATTAGAGCACAGTACAGCCTCCTTTGCACTTTATCATTGGTGGATTTGGACTTAAGTTTTTTGCTTGTTGTGTTGGGGCTTTCTGACAGCAACATCAGCTGTGTTCAGCTTCAAAATCAGTGTTACATAGACAGCTAACAAAATAATAGAAGAAAGGGAGTATGGAGAGATGCAGGAGCAAATTATGGGGACTTTGGAGAATAGGAAAGAGAGAGTGTCAATGCTGTAAATAAATAAAATAATAATTTGATTTTTATGAAAATAGATATTTTGGCAATATTTTCAAAATCCATATGCTATTAGATCCCCATTTGGACTAACTCCTTTCCATAAAAATGGGAGACACTTTTTACCTACAGTTGAAAATTCATTGATTCACCACACATGTACTGTTCACTACATGAGATACAGGAGAGAATATTATAATTTTATATACTCCTTGACCAGTAAAACAAAAAAAAGTGCTGTTAGAATGTAGAGTGAAGGTACCTCTTCTTCCCTTCCTGCAGAGGGAAATTAATATTTGGTTTACTACAGAGCTGAATATAGATTTTAAGATGATCTAGTGAGAATGAATTAGAAATTAAGGAAGAAGACATTTCTGTCACAGACTTACAAGTTAATAGAAAAAACAAGAAAAGGATACTGGAATCATCATTTTCCAGGATGAAACCTAGGGCTGTTTTGTACAGATTCACACAGAGATGGTAACTAATGCCAAAGTATTAGAGTTTAGTTTGTGGGAAGCTACAGGTTTCTTTAAGTGGAAATCTTATTTCTGAAAGAGAATTCACTGGTTTAAACAAGTGTTCACATCTGGAAATGCATTATGCATAGTTAGCAAGTATGAAAGTTTGAAATTGTTAATCTTGGCAAAGGAAGAGATGTGAAAAATAAAATCGCCTGATATCTTAAGTGCTCTTCAAGCTGATTATCTAACCTATTCAGAGGAAGATTAGAGGAACGTTTGCCCAAAGGTGGAATTTGTAATACACCAAAATGATATTCTAGAATAGACTTCTCTATAAATGTTACCCCTAATGTGTTTATATGCTTGCTAACCAACAAAAGTATTCCAAGTTAATGAGATGTTGCTGGTGTTATTGAACCTGAACTGCATGACCTGTTAGTCAGCTGTGGTGGGCTGCTGACCCAGGTGGACACCAGGTGCCAGCCAAAGCCACTCTGTCACTTCCCTCCTCAGCTGGACAGGGAAGACAAAAATATAGTTAAAGGTTCATGGGTTGAGATAAGGACAAGGACAGATTCCTCACCAGTCAGTATTACAGGCTAAACTGACTTGATTTGGGGAAATTAGTTTATTATCCATTGAATCAGAGTACGATAATAAGAAATAAAACCAAATACTAAAACAACTGCCTGCACATATCCCTCATTCCTGGGCTCAACTTCACTCCCGATTTCTGTGTCATTTCTCACTCAGCAGTGCAGAGGAATGGGGCATGGAGCTTAGGGAAGCTGGAACTGACTCTGTTGGACCTTGGTGAAGCTTCCAGCATCTTCTCAGAGAAGCCACACCTGTAGTCCCACTTCAGACTGAAGCCTTGCCATGCAAACCAAACACATCAGAAGAAAAGAAAGTAAAGATTAAACACATCTGGAAGAGAAAGTAACGGAGTTCAAGAGATTTAATTCTTTAAGGTTCCCTAGAGAAACATGACCTCTGATTCCCTTATTTTGACAGCTGCTGACAGCATATCTTCTTACTGAAAAGCTCTGCTAATGATTAAAAATATTATTGCTCTAGCCAAGCTTGGCATACCTCTATATGGAATTACAAAATCCAACCAGTTAATATGTTTACCTTAACTCAAAGAGGTTACAGTTCAAACTCAATCCTATCAAATTCCATGGGATTTTAGTGATTGGCTGAAGTTTGTTTGAAATCCTAAGATCTCTCAGGCTTAAAACAACTAAATGCAAAATCCCCTGCATTATCGCTGTCACTTTTTTTTTGTTTGTAGCAAGTATCTTGTGCATTAAAAAGAACAGATACACAATCATGTGAGAGAGGCAATGACATTGAATAGGAAAGCATTCAGAAGCTAACAGCAGGTCACATTTGGAAACACATTTCTCCTTTGTTTTCCTTTTAAGATTAATTTTGGGCAGCTTGGAGTTTTCTACTGAAAAAAAAAAAAAGAGTGCGCTGGATATAAAAATACACTCATTATATTTGTGCCTTTGGCCTGTTTTTGGCCATGATTCTGAAAAGCACAGCCTGAGAAAAAATACTAGACCAGTTTTTGCCAGTTGTTCAGTTTTAGTCAGTAAAATGGATGTCCTGGGCATTGAACTCCTGTCCAATGTGGTGTCATATGTGGCACTCACAGAGCTCAGATGGCCACTCAGTGACCATCTCACTGACCTCAGACTTCAGGTTCTAGACTAAGTGGATCATCTTCTACACTGTCCATCTAAAATCTGTCTTTTAGGAAAATACTGATTATATTGATACTTCTAAAAAAGATAGGCATTGCAAGCACTACATTGCAGACATAACCTGAATATTACCACCCATAGAAGTTTATCCCGTGTCCAGGCACACACACACAGTGCTTATAACACTAGGAATATGGCTCAGGCTCTTCTTTGATGAATCATGTGGGCTTTACCTCAAAAAAACACCACCTCATCTCTCCTCAGCCACTATTTCACTCAAGTCACATTCCTCTTTGCAGATGTGTCTGGAGACCAAACTACATTTAGAGTGTCTGATTTTGTTTAAGTACATTTGCTCCTGCTTAAATCTCTTCAGAAAGACACCCTAAGGCAAGGTCTCCCTATATGTGCCCCCTTCCACCATTTGCAGGAAGTCCTGGATGTTCACCAGGACCGAGGATACAAGGAAGGATGGGTTTGGTGGGTTTAGCAGCCTTCTGGAAGCTTCATCCTCAATTTGGAGTAGACACAGCAACAGCTCTGTGCTTTCACTTCTCTGCTCACTTAACAGGAGATGGTATTTCCTTGCCTTGCAGGGGTTTCACAAAGTTTAATTCATCAGGAGGGACCACTGTGAGGGAGTTTTTGCAGGCGTGAGCACCTCAGAATGGCCTAAATAATTTATCCCTGATTTTTTTTTTCTTTTACCCAGTAGGCTTCTCTTTAAAATGCTTCCAGCCCTTTAAAGTTTGGGAGCACACTGTACTTGTGGAAAGAAAAAAAAAATTACAAAGAAAAATGCATAATGTATGATAATGTTGAAAGTAGCAAGAATTAAAGTAAATGGTCTGATATAAAAAGGGTTTCAAACAGGATTAATAATTCTGCAATTTGTTATACAAAGTCAATTTTTCCACTTCTAAAGCTAAGTTGCCTGGTGGGGTTTATTGGCTCACTCATTATTAGGTATATATCACTTTTATTGTTTCACATTTTTATGTGTTTATAAAAAAAAAAAAAGAAAAAAAAAGAAAAAAGACATCATTCATGAATAAAACATTTTTGCTCTAAGCTGCCATATATGAAACTTGGTCTAAGAGCCTATATCCTCTTATTGGAAAAGGGAAATACATTGTGTATTTATATATTTATGGGTTGGTCTGTGTTGGGAAGTTTTGTGTGTTTGTATGCATATGAACATATATATGCATATGTATATATGGTAATATGGCAAAATGCGTGTGCATCTATTGTGTACCCCATTACCATATATATATACACACCAATCTTTGAAAAAAGACTTTGTGATACTAAGAATTATATGCTTTCTTTCTGATAAGCCTTCCAAACCCTGCTCCATTTGACTTATCCTGGACGACACCTTTTGTAAATGCCCTTCTCCTTTCCCCCCTTTTCCTTATCCATCGGGTTTCTTGGGTGCTCATAATCCACTCTGCTAAAGCCCCGTTCCTCTTCTAGTCTGTGGCAGAGTGTCTCCTGTCCAAATGTCACCTCAGAACACCAGACATGACTGAGCATCCAGGCAGCAGTCAATGTGCTGCCGCAGGTGATGTGAGGAAATGTTAGCTTGATAGATAATAGTTTTATTTTTGGTCTTCCTAATCACTCTGCACCTGGTAGGAGTTTTATATGAACAGATAAGTGGCATCAAGAGACAGATAGAAGTTGATGTGGAACATTTTTATGTATGAATGCAGTTTATTTATTTATTTATTTAGAATATTTGGGTGCAAGGATTTTTCTGGGAAGTTTTATGAAGATTTTCTTTTTTTCTTGCTCTTCCTTCATCATATGAAAGTTAATTTCCTGTTGGCAAATTTGGACCAGAGTTTAAGAGTATATAGAAACAAAAATTAAAGAGATGCCCAACAAAAATAATTTCAGTTGATTTTAGGGAACTTGCTCTTCTAAAAGCAGCTTTAAAAAATGGAGTTTTTCTGAGAGCTCAGCCTTTGACCTTAAGACTCTGTCCTCTTTAGTGTTGAGAGGTAAATTACATTTGCTAACTTCATCTATGACATGACACAAGTAACTCCATAAATGCTCCATAATTGTGCTGTGATTATATGGTTATTGCTGCACATTGTCAACAAAATGATCACCCTGAGGCCCCATAACTCCAGTGTCTGGCACATGGTAATTAGCTAAGAAAGAACTGGGATCTAAGGGGCTCTGGAGGAACTCTTTCAGCACACACAGAGGGAAATTAGCACGTTGAATGGACACCTCCAGAAAGAGCAACAGTGGAGACAGGAGCAGGAAAAAACATTTTGAAAAATATTTTGAAAAACATTTTGAAAAATTTGAGGCACAAACTTAACAGAGGACTAAAGGAATTGCAAAGAAAGAAAGCTAAGTAATGTCATAGTCCACTGCCCCACAGCAAAATTTTCTGCACTAAGCTGGGCACTTGTCATCAGAAACAAGGCCAAGGAGAGCTTTGTCCCAGTAAGAGCTGTCTCTCTTTTATTTTTTACATTAATAGCTGCTGCAGCTGCAGTCAGATCTAAACTGGAGATCAAAAAATTTTAAGAGAGCTCTGAGATAAAGACCTTATGGTATCTACTGCATTATTTTCCATTCTATTTGGAAATATCTGATCTGTCCAGCCGCTAGACTATCTGACTACAGTGTCCTGTTAAGCCCAAGACCACGAGTGTTCTGCCATTTGGCCATACTTCCCTCCTGTGTCTCCAGCGTAGGCCGAGTACTGGAGTCCTCTATGATGACAGCTAAAAGGTTTTTTTTTTTTTTTTTATGCAGCTTAGATTGCAGGTTGGGAAGGCAAATATGACATGTACAATATGACTTGTGCGTTCAGCACAGCAGGGTCTGTTTGGCTCTGCCTGCAGGAAAGCTAACCTTACAGATAGGGAACAAGTGGGCCATGGGATTTGTTGTACTTTTGTTTTAGGATTTTACTCCCCCTGGTGCACCTTGAGGCCATTGTTGAGGCCATACCTCAGATCCTGGGTTCAGTTCTGGGACACACAAAAGAAGACAGACGTCCAGGTGCTGGAGTGTGTCCAAAGAAGGGCAACAGAGCTGGGAAAGGATCTGGAGGACAAGCCTGATGAGAAGCAGCTGAGACAGCTGGGGGGGCTCAGCCTGGAGAAAAAGAGGCTCAGGGGGGCTCTCACTCTGCAGGGAGATGGGGGTCGGTCTCTTCTCCCAAGTGACAAGCAACCAAAAAAGAGGAAAAAGCCTCAAGTTGCTCCAGCAGAGGTTTAGATTGCATACTAGGAAAAATTTCTTCGCTGAAGGGGCGACATTGGAACAGGCTGCCCAGGATACTGCTGGAATCACCAGGCTTGGAAGTATTGGGAAGGCAGTGGTGGATGTGGTTCTTGGGAATATGGCTTAGCAGTGAATATGGTGGTGCTGTGTTCATGGTTCAGCTCAAGGATCTTGAGGATCATTTCCAATCTCCATGTTTCTAGGATTCTAATCTTATCCCTGTTAACCTCAGAGGCAGTTTCCAAGGGTTGGATTATTTTTTTTTTCCTAAAGTGTTTTAACTGAGCAATGAGGGTACAGAAGTTGGAAGTAGAAAAGCACTGATGTTATTCCTTACTCCAAAAAACAGGCTGGTATTTTGCAAATGTAGAAAAGTTTCTACTGCTGGGACAGACACATCTGTCTTTAAACAAGCTGTGTATCTAGAGGAACGCTGCCCAAATTATTATTTTTCTTACTAACTTTCACTCTGCTTGGCCTGCTGGCTCTGTTTCTCAGCCTTCAAGCTCATTAGATACAATCCTGAAACTTTGGAGTCATAATAGTTCTGGGTATTTCTTATGTGCCTTACTTACATTTACTTACTAGTACATTTTCTAGGTTTAATTATAAGTGATTTGGACAAGATCATAGGGAAAGATTTTTGCATAACAAGGACCTGAACCCAAGCAAGCATCCCAAACTTCTGCCCTAAGCACTGACTCATCCTTCCTCCCACACGTTATCCCTTAGCCCTTGCTGCTTTTGGCACAGCTGGTTCCTGTCCTTATGCCAAGGGAAGAGGGCACACAGAGGAGAGACCAGGGTAGCAGACCCATGACACTCAAAAACACTCGTGCAGGGAGGGGTATTTACAGTTACTCCTTTCAGGCAGGTTTGTGGTTGCTTTCCCTTCCCTCATTAGCACAAACCAGCTGGAGTTAAGGCCTTGGCTTGACCCCAAAGTTTGGTCTGTGTGAGACGATGGCCAGGAATGAATTGCTTGATTGCTCACTGCAGTGAGTGATTACCTAGCTGCTGTACTTTTCTGTTATTCAAATGACTTGAAGTTAAATTTTGAGTGGATTAACTGCTCCCAGACTATACACGTTTCATCACCGAATTCAGCAAATTCTCCTAACAATTTTTTTTGGGGAAAATGGGAATATCAGTCAAGATGGTAACTTGCACAAGATTAAATACTTAAAGCTAAATTCATCCCTGTAATGCATCCAATGACTTTTTCATAGAGCTACTGCAAAGATGAATTGGTCTGGAATGTATATGTTGAATATTTAATGCAAATATAACATGCCATAAGTGCATGTCCTGCAGGTAAAATGTAATTATTCTAATTATGCTGCAATTACTGTACATCTACAGAGTAAATTACCTGATTATTTGCATTCTGTGCTATAAAATGTTCTAATTCAGTGTTCAAACCCATGCAAACCAGTTCTCTTAGCATAAGAACTCCAGATATTTTGGTTAGCAGACATGCCATGACAAGACACAGTTCTGGGGTACTGACACATCTTTTACCCTTTATTCACTTCTCAGTGTCTGCTTCCACTCACCTGGAGCTGGCTATGATTTATTTGATGGATACAGAAAGATATCCACAGAATTTGGCTCAGCAGTGGGCAGCAGTGGTGCTGTTGCTAAGGTGTCTGTGTGGCCAGGAAGGCTGTAGCACGCTGTGGTGGTTATTGTGGGTGCAGGAGCTCGGTGCTGGGAGATGCTAACTCCGTTTCGTCATGCAGACGGCTGAAAACGGCGCACAAGAAAATGGAATATCACCACGGCAGAAAAGTTAAGGATACCAGTGAGGGAGGAAAGTCATGTGAGACAAAATGAGAGGCCAAAATGAGAGTAGTCGAGAATCAGCAGCAACGTGGCCCTTGTAGCAGTCGTCCTGAAGGTAAAGGCTGCTCATATAAAGAGTGGTACAAATCTTTCAGCAGTTTCTGTTGTGCTAGGAGAAGGGGTAACAGGTTTTTTTTACCGTGTGGGTAGTGAAACACTGGAACAAGTTGCCCAGAAGAGTTGGATGACCCAGACCTGCAAGCAATCAAGGACAGGGCTTTGAGGAAACGGATCTAGTGGAAGATGTCTCTGACCATGGCAGAGGGCTTCTAGTAGATGACTTTGAAAGGTCCCTTCCAACACAAATAGTTTTATGATTCTATGATCATAGAAAGGTTGATTAAAAGGGTCCTCTGGGGATCATCCCTTCTAACCTGCTTAAAACCAGCACAAGGTGAGGTTAGACACGGTTTTGTCTAAACAAGTGCTGAAAATATGCAGAAATGAAGACTTCATAACCTTCCTAGTACCCAATCTGAACCTCACAAAGAGCAATGTTTCCCCACCATCCTTCACTATATTTTCCACCACTGTTGGAAGTATTGACTCTTTGATCTTCAAAACCATCCCTAAGGTATCTGGGGACAAAATTAAGGACTACAGGATTAGACTGTGTAAAAGTACACAGGAGGGTGGTGTTGGCAGAGAGATCAATTATAAGACAAGAAGATTTCCTGGATTCTCTGTTCATAGGTAATATCAAGATACAGTACACACATGTATGTATAATCAACATGTATCTACAAATAAAGCCAGAGTCTGGAAGATACAGCATTAGGTGAGGGGGCTCCAAAGTTTAATTTCTGCTCTGTCACTGACTGATGGGTGACCTTGATAAAGTCACTTCTCTGCATAACAGGAGTACTGAGGGAAACTTTTTAAATATGCTGCTTTGAGCCATAATAATGAGATGAGCTAGGAAGAATAAGGTCATGCAGTAATTATTGTTATTACATACTATTATGTGTTGTGTATCATACACACAAAATAATACATTCCTGTGAAATTTATCACCAGAGGTCAATAAATTCCTCCCTCCCCCCCTTTTT
>VXAX01000913.1:283318-347632 GCA_013399835.1 Leptocoma aspasia | reverse complement strand
CCCCCTTTTTTTTTTTTTTTAATTCTCAGTCTGGAGTTAAATGATAACTTTTTATTGAGCAAGTATCATGGATTCCCTTCACTCACCTCTTTCTCTCTGTCTGGGAAACTCTCTGAGGCTTTGTTTTCTCCACTCCACAGCAAAGGCAATTCAATTAAGACATCAAGCCAGCCTGAAACTGAGGTCTCTGAGGTGCACTGGAGACAATCTTCTAAGATGGCCAGTCCTGCAGAAATGAATGTCTTTCTTATTAATTTGAGAACACAATGGCTCTTCCTGACCCTTTGGACCCTGCTTTTTATTGATCAAAGTATGTAGGCATTTTTCCTTGGACAGATACTTGAAGATGAACACTGTTTCCCAAGACTGGGTTATTTTCATTGGGAGGATGATGCACGCTGTAAATGGATAATCAAAATTTTAATTCACAAATTAAAATACAATTAGCTTTTGAGTTTTCACATTTAATATGAAATATAAACTATTTTTGTTTGTCTCATGGTCTATGCTTAAAAATTAAATTGAATGCCCTATTTATTCAAAGTGATTTTCTTTTTTTTAATATTTTAAAGTCTGGTCTTTGCCACAGTATTGCTGATGAGTTTCTAGAGATTTCTGAAGTAATTTGTGCCCCACCAATAGAACTTTGACACCAAATTATAGAGAATTCTAGTGATGTTAGTACTAAATGAGGTTTTACAACATATTTTATTACAAAACAAAATATCTATATGGTTTCAGTAGTAATATATTATTTTTCACCAATTGATATTTTCTTTTTTTTTCACGTTTGTGTTTCCTTGGTGTCTACCTTTGTCTGTATTATTATTTGTTTTATATTTAGTAGGTGAAGTTTCAGGTTAAACGATGTAGCCATTGGTATTAACAAGGTAAGAAAAGAAAAATTAGGCTATACTTGTCCATATAAAAACAAAAAAACAGAAAACAACAGCAAAATAATGTAAATTTAATATGTTTACACTTAGGAACCTCTGGACTATTTGTGTTTTATAACACAATACTAATTTAGCAGCCTAACTGTGATCGTGTCAAGGTTCCATTCTTCATATTCCACCAAAGGTGAATGATGTACAGGCCTTTCCCACATGGTCAATACACACTGATAACAATTCTTAGCAATTATTTTCTAAAGTTTTTGTCTGCCCTCTGCATACTCCCTCCCTGACCACTCTCCCTTTCCTGCTGTAGGCTGCATCACATTTCTGAAGATTTTCATATTAACCCTGCAAATAGTAAGCAGGAATTCTCCTTAAGCAATTGTTCTCCTTGGCCTTCTGTAACATTTCTGGTAGGACCAAAAGGAAAGGAAAATTTCTGACACGACCAAATATTTGTGAAATGCAAAGACACATCTTTGTGTGATAAGTACAAGTTGTATAGGACTCCCTTGAAGTGAAAGAATAGCCAGTTAATAAATCCATTTGTTTTGCTTTTAGCATTGCTACAAAATGTTTCATATGCACATTGTCATGTGTAAGCTGAGGTAAATGTTTATAATGGACCAAGAGAAACATGTACGTGAGGTAACATACACTTAATTTTTCTTTTCAAAGCGTAGAAAAGATCCTAGAGGAAGGAAAGG
Source organism: Leptocoma aspasia (assembly GCA_013399835.1). Lineage (NCBI taxonomy): Eukaryota > Metazoa > Chordata > Aves > Passeriformes > Nectariniidae > Leptocoma > Leptocoma aspasia. The sequence continues at coordinate 346,029 of VXAX01000913.1, read as the reverse complement.
TGCTTTCTGTTAACAATCACATGATTTGAAATATTTGAAGGTAAACCCCTGAGGCTAAAATTGAGCAGACCATCCCATTATTATGCACATATGCTGTTTAAAAGTTTCAGAAAATGTGGATTATGTGAAACACATAAATTTTATAATTAAGTAGACATTTAGAAACATTTTGGATTGATTGCTGTGATCTGGAACTAACTGCAAGTATTGCACAAAATCAGAATTAATCCCAACAAATATCTACCCATACTTAGTCTTACAACTTATTACACCTGGTTTTGAACATGACATGTAGAAAAATGAGAGCTATCTATTTAGTTGGCTATTTTATGATTCTTTAATTTGAAGAATGATCAATTTTCCAGCTCTCAGATGAAACTGACTTTTCATAGATTTGAAAAAGGCTAAACCAAACCTTAAACTGGTGCTTAGTGCTTCCTTTTTCCCCCATATTTTGGTTAATGTTTCTGTCTATAATACAGTGAGGGGAGGAGTTGTCATAAATCTTCCCACACCCTTCTTTTCAAGTTGATTCACAATTTATGTTCATTCGCTTCTAATGAGATGATTAGAGTGGAATCAGATCAGATTTAATCTGCAGTTAAACTGTGAAGTTATTTTTCCCCCACAATGAGGTTGTAAAACCAACATCAAGCTTAAGCTGCTATGTGTGATTTTTTTCCTCTTTTTTTTTTTTTAACTTCAATATTTCACAACTGCAAAACAAGCCATCTACTTGAATATGGTAAATGCTGACATCTGGTTTGCAGCTACTTCTAAACTAAATAAGTTGAACTAGAACTGCGCTAATATATTATTCAGAGATACAATTCAAATATAAGTTGAATTTCTTGAAGTTTTTCTTGAAATATTGTTTACTGAAATTTCACAGAGCTCCCAGATTTGGCAATAGAACACCTTTTTCAATGTTGTATATAAATTAACTTTTATAATCCTGCCAAGATCACTGGAGGTCATGGTCTTTTTGTGTCTGGTAGCTGGCAAACCTTTTCTAGTATCAGTTCCCTTTTTGTGGATTCATAACATGTTAAATTTTAGATGCTTATACCTCTCAATTTATTAAATTTGGTTTAGTCACTTGCTTAGGTCAAGTAGTCTCCTGTAAGAGCCCCATTTCTTGATCATTCTTGATCTACTGATCATTTCTTGCTTCTGTTTCCTCCATACTAACCAAAGAGCTCGTGCCAGGCTTGCCCAGCTGAGCCACACCAGCTCTTCCTGACTGTGAAACCTCGCTAGGAGCAGAGCAGACACCGCTCCCTGATTTGACATAACTTTACCAACAATATCAAACGGTGAAGGTCTTTGCCTTCAGAGCTAGACTTTCACCCGTGGCTTGCTAATGAAATAGCCAGGAGCCATTGCAATGGTAGTAATACACGTGCACACAAGTTGTTGTTAAAGTCTGTGTGAGCTGCAGGAAATCATGAGTCTCCCACACTTCATGGACACAGGTTATTAGAGCCAAAAGTCCGCTAAGGGAGGTTGTATACCAAAAACCAGAACCCTTTCAAAGCAAGAGGCACATTGTCCCATCATTCTAAAGTGAGTCTTGCACTCACAGCATGACACACTAATAGCTTTAAAAGCACAATGACTATATTGTTCAGGTGACTCATAAAACTTGGCCATCAAACCACAATCACTTGAGTCCATGTGAATCCTCCATGGTATAAAATGCCAGTCTATGAGTCCTTGCCAGAACAACTGATTGCAAGGTCATAGCCTTAGAAATCAAGGTCTTCCCAAACCAATGTCTAATCAAATAACCCAAAGTAACTATATTTAATTCTGTCCCTTTTTGCAGCATTTCTCTCTTATTATATTTAGAAGAATATAGAACTTGTATACTGTACAACCTGCTTATCTATAGTTTAGCCAGTGAAATATTATTAGTTTTCATATCTATAACTTTTATTGTTTTATCTTTGACAAACTCTGAAATAGTACACTAGTGACATTTTTAAAAATTAGCCTTCTGCTTTTAAAGACCACTCATCATTTTTATCTTTCATTGTTCTGGAAATGTCACATTGATTTTATCCTCTTTGTAAAAAATGTTAACATCCAAAACCCCCCCTCCCCAAATAATAGTCTGACACTTCAAAATCAGCTACCACTCTTAGCTAGAACAAAAAGAAATAGAAAGAACCATTTTCTTGAAGGACAGGGGAAAGGAAAAAAGAGCATAAGAGTGAGATAGAAAAAAATCTTTATCTCTTTCTGACAATACTGACAATAACCAAAATAGCAGGAATCATAGCCAGTTTTTCCTGTCCCAGCAGTGTATACAAATAGTAATCATGTTGCTGATCAATGAAAATGCTTCCAAACACATCTTAAGAACATTAGCTAAAAGCCCTTCTAAGTATGAACTAATACACTGAAAAAGAAAATGGGAAGAAAGATAAAACTATTCAGTCTCCATTTCCCCTTCTCCCAGCCCCGACAATATGATCAAGTATCAGAGACTTAAACTGAAATTCTGGCCTCTCCAGATCATGCAGGGGTTTTGCCAATGGCCTCACCACCCTCAGCAGTCAATGCACAGTGGCAGGAGGGGTGTGTTGTACCCCTGGTGAAGAAAGGGCTGGACCAAGCAGCTCTCCAGAATCTCAGCTTGTCCCAAGCTAAGTCCCTTCTAAGTGAAATTGTCACAAGATTAATTTTGTTGGCACTGAATGGTGGATCAAGCTACCTGTATCCACACCTAGGTGGGCAGAGGAATAGGGAAATTGGTGGATGGGGCCTGAAAATAAACAGGTAGAGAAAGAGTGGGGTGTTCAGATCTATACAGGTAATAATGAGAGATATGTGTAAATGATTTCAAATTTTAAGAAGTCAAAGACAAGTTAGAAAGAAAATTCCTTAATAAATGCTCTCTGAGGCCACATGGAATGGTTTGGTGATATTTGTTTGTCTTCATAAACATTTATTTAGGATTATCTATATTTTTTTTTTAAATTTGAATATTTAAAAATAATTATTATGTCAACGTAGAGCACTGTCCATATAGTTTTTATTTTTCTGTAAGAGTTTTTTAAATCCTTTAAAAAACTTCCTCCATCATGATAAACAATGCCCTGTCATTCCCTCTAGAGCTAGATTTAGAGCTAGATTTAGCATTGGCTTCTGTTTTGCCATGACCATCTACACAATTGCAAAGAAATCATACAAACATTCTGAATCTCTGCTACATCAGGTCCAATGAAGAATGTTTTCCAGCAGGCTCATACCTTCAAGATGATTGAGTCTGGAAATTAAATTAGAATGAATCTGCTGCCCCTATGCTACCAACATGTGCCTTCAAGTCCCATCTCCTTCCCCAAGACATGAAAAGGCTTCACCTTGTTCCCAACAGAACCCAACCATGATTTTCCTCAATGTCTTCTTGTCCCCTCACATTATAGTACAGCATTCACCATGAAAATTTGTCCCTTCAGCAAAAGAATAGCATTTCTCCACATCAGTTTGCTCACAAACAGTCCCTAAGTTTCTTCTGCTTGTTGATCAGGTTAACAGCAACATTAGTTTATTTGGTTTTATAAATCAAATGTCCAAATACTGTTTTGGGAAGAAGAGGAAGATGAAACAGTTAAACATGCAGATAATATGATCAAATCTGCTTTCTTTTTTTAGTAAACTTGGGAATAGTTTCCACTCCAACATAAATATGATTTCAATTCAGCATTTCATCTTTACTCAGCAAAGCATGTTAACACCCTCTAAATTTTAAGCAAGTGTTTAAATCCTATTCCAGTGGCACTTAATCAGGCACTAAAGTTAAGTATGTGTTTAAATGCTTTGATGACTTGAAGCCTAAACAATGAGCAAAGTAATGACTTACTGAGATTTTGCTGTGCCAGGAAATAATGCTTATTGAAGAAAGGACACTATGATACACCTCAAGCCATTTCGTGGTGAAAGAAAGGGCTTTGGATTGTTTGCACAGTTTTCTACAGTCTTTCACCTTCATTAAAACAAAATAACATAAAAGAAAGGAAAAATCTCCTTGAGAAATAGTCAGAGCTATAAATAAATAATGAGGCATACAGTATTTCAATCTGTAATCACAGTTTATGAAAGTAGTGGAGACTGTGGTAGAAATGCGTTCATTTGTCTTGTACATGAACAATAAGGCCATGTCATGAACAATGAGCCTATAAAACAGGAAGAAAGCTTTTATGTACATATTATTAAGATTAGGATATAACACTGTAAGGCTCTTTCTTTTATTTACTTTTTTTTTAACTTAAATTGAACACTGCACGTATAAGAAAGAGATGTTTTATCTCCCTCCCCACTGATGGAATGATTTTGTAAGTGTTCTTATCTGGAAAGACTATTTGGGCAAGTATTTGAAAGTAATAGAAATGGCTGTGGCCCCTATACATTTCAGTAGTGAAATAGTTAATTTTAAAATCCAAATATATTTTATATTCATGAGAAAACACCTGTATAGGGCATGCTTGTATCCGCAGGACAGTAACACCTTGACTGATTTAGTATCAATCCTTACATTATAGCTTGAGGATATTGAAGAAACAAGCATATTGTATTGTTCAAAATGAGAATTTCAAAAGTACTGAATAAAGGATAAGAACACTTATAAAACAGAACATAAACATTCAGGTTCAGTGCATAAGCTAGTCAGCAACTGGAAAGCTCAGAATGAGTTCACATTGCGTGACTGTTCCAAGAACCCTTACTAGAGAACATCTTGTTCTCCTGAAACCAACAGTAATCAACATAGATCACTGTAAACCATTAGACAGAGGTCTGTAAAATGGGGATAACAATATACTATTTCCCAAACTACCTGTTGTCTTCAGACTACAAGTACCAAAATAATACACAACAGTCCAATTCGAACAGCATGTCAATTTTGCTATACATACCTAGATGTGTGTAATGCTCCCTGCATTCCTGTGAGAAAATGGAGATTATTTGTGGTAAAACATATATCATATTATTCTTTCCTTCTCCCAGGAAGGATGTGAAGTACAGCCATGTTTGAACTGGGCCCAGAGTTCAAATAATCGTTTCAATAAATGGGCTTAAAAAAATTCACAGCAACATTTAATTTAAAAATGAAAAATAGAAAGAAACAAGTAAACATGCTAACAAAAGAAATCCTGATATGGAGAAGATTAGTGAGGCAGAGACTGTCTCTTCCTTTAGTTTTATATTACACTCACAAGAAAAGAGGTCCTATATTTGAGGCTAGCAGATGTTACTGTAATAATTAACATCAAAAAATTAGGAAAATTTGAAACCATCAGACATCATGTCTGTGTGCTTTTTTCCTTCATATATTGCTGATATTCATAGGGGAAGCAAATAAAGCTTAAGAAATATCAGGTTCCTTCTTGAATATCTCACGGAGGCTCGAACTTCATAGAGGAATTATCTTAATCATATCATCAAAGGAAAGGGCTTGAAATACGATCTCAGATGAAAACTCTGATGAAGAGAAGTATAGCATAAATTTCTCGTCACTCAAGCCTTAGAAATTACAGCCATGACTCCATATCTCAGGCTCTGTAAGGAATAATAATTACTATTTGGCAATTTATCAAGGTGAGGGTTCCACTGGAGGGAACATCATATTCAATTTGGGAGCTGAAATTACAGAACTAGTGAGATATTAAATAACAGCACAAAGCAGGACATATAGGCAAGGGAAGTGATGGAACAAATCTGAAGTAAAGGTGAAGAACTCAGAACTCAGACAACCTCCTTGTTTTCCAGTTATTATCTTTAGATTCTTCAGTAGAAAAGTCTTTGTAGCATGCCAATCCAGCTCAGCAACTAGTGTCAGAAATATTACGAGAAGATAGAACCTGGAAAAATACAGGTACTTCTCTTTCTAGACTGACATATGAATTTTCTGAGTATAGAATCCTAGAATCATAGTGTATCCTGAGTTGGAAGGGACCTACCAGAAATATTGGAGCCATTTCCTGGGCCTGCACAGGAAATAACTGTTGAATTTGTCTAAGGCTTTCTCTTGGTTGTATTTTACCAAAATTTATAATTAAGTGCTTGAAGAGACTTATAACTTAACTATCTGTAGAGTCAAAATTAAATATGTGATTAAGAGTACATTTCCCTTTTACAAGCAGCTGAGGCAATTATTTTAGGAAATTATTTTTTCTTGCTTAACAAACAGGACCTGATTCCTGCTTCATGGAAATTGTGAGGAATGTTCATATAACTTAGATTGCCTTATATCTCCTACTTCAGCTGTCATTTCCAAGGGAGGAAGAATATGTACATGGCCTGTAACCTGCAGAACCTCTCCTCTGACAGACAAATTTTGTGCAAATTCATTACCTTAGTTTTAATTGTAAGGATAAGGTATCAGTACTTTTAGGATTTTATAGGGAATCAGAGAAGCCCCTGAGGACCCTTATCAAAGTGAATGTAGAATTAGTAGGAAATTGGACTAGATGACTCTCTGGGGTCTCTTCCAACCTAAATTGTTCCACGATTCAGGCTGCCCAAGGAAGTGGCAGAGTCATGATTCTTGGAGGTATTTAGCAGACAAGAAGATTTGGCTTAGCAGTGTAAGGTTAAGGGTTGTTCTCCATGTTCTGAGAGAGTTCTTCCAGCCTAAATGATTTTGTCTTTCCACGATTCTATGATCTGGTCTGTGGCTGTTGTTGGCATGAAGTACTTACCAGTTGTCCTGGTTCTTTCCCCTCATGCATAAGGACTCTGACTCCAGATCTCAGAAGGCTTATGATAGTTTATTTATGATGGCTCCAGTTACAGGCTTCTTACATGGCTTTAGATTCAATCCTCATACATTTGCTTTCTTCCCATCAGTGCTTTAGGACAAGAATGTCCTCTGCCTGCAAGAACACTCTGTGTCTCTGCCTGTGGCAGAATGCTTCTGTCCCCCTCCCCTGTCCCTGTGATACTACAAGTGAGAAGGGGTGACAACCAAGCAGCCTCCTCCCAGGGACAGGCCAGAGGGAGAATGTCCTTGAGCAGAACACAGCCCAGAGATTGCTTACCCAAATCTCTCTTGTTTTCTCTTGGGAATGAATCTTAGCAGGCTCGCTGCTAGGAGATTCATAAAACCCAAAATCATGGTTTCCAGACTGGTCTGCTCTAGATACCTACATCAGGATATGGGGAATCACATACAGAAATCTGCACTCCCACTGATTATAGAATCACAGAATTAAAGAAATGTTAGGATTGGGTGGGACCACTGGAGGTCTTCTAGCCCACCCTCCCTGTTGTGCCCTGCTCAGACCCTCAGATCTGCATTGGTTAAGGAGCTGTCATACCATGACTCAACAGGAGTGTAACAATTTATTTGGATATGCTAGACCACTGCTTATATGAATGTAAGGAACATATAAGCATGCATGCTCCACAATTTGAAGAACATCATGTGCTGCTTCTTTTGTTGTAGGTTGATTAAGGCAAGGGGTGTTTTTATTGTGGCCACCAACTGGAGGTTTCAGCGATAGAGATACATTGTAGAAGACTTGTTTTAACTAAGTTAATGATCAATTAAACAGATTTGAAGAGTATGTTAAACGTGTGACATTGGATTTTCTAGGCAAGAATGCCTAAATCTTGGTAGCTGAACCAGAGGCAGGACTGACACAGTGAATTTATCTTTGTGTTAATGCATTTAGTTCACAAATTTCCTGTGTATTTATTTAGTCTCAAGGATATTCAATGCAATTCCCAGACTGATACATGAATTTCTGCAAAAATGTTTAGGTAGTGTCATGCTTTATGAACCAGACCCCTGGGCTGTTCAGTATGGGTTAAACCAAGGACAGAGTGTTTTTCATGACAAAGATATTAAGCTATCTATATGAACCCCTGACCATCAAATTACTCACTGTTTGTCATACCATTTTTAATTTACATGGTACAAGGGGCTTAAATGTCAGCATCTCTGTTATAACTTAGACTCCAGTGTCTTTAATTAATGTTTTGTGTTCATGTTATGGTTATTTAGAATTTGCTGAAAACCCAAGAGTCATAAATTTCTTTTACAGGTCTTTGTGGTATGAACTCTAACAAAACAGCTATAAAGAGGTAATAGGAATGAACAGTGCATCACACAAAGCACAGCAAAGAAGGAAGAAAGGTGGGAATAAACTCCAGGCAGACCAAAAAATTTCATCTTTTTTAGATTGGCATTTATTATAATTTCATTATTTCTTCAGATGCAGGGACATGGAAGGTAAATAAGGAAACTGTGCATAAAAATTTTCATAGTTGTTGAGTGTTGCATTTTTTTTTTGTATACACATTAGGATTAAATCAACAACAAACATTTTCTTTTACAAACATTTAACTAACTGAAGCTGAAAGGAATCCATCTACTTGCAGGCAATATTCCTGTCTCAACCTGATGTTCCTCATAAGTGCCTGGACTCTTTAGCTGATCACAGAGCTGTTAGTGTGAATTTGGTCTTTCAGCTGATGGTGAGGATGGGGAAATTCACTCTGTTGATTGTCACTCATGAATGTGGAGTCACATTGCAGAGCTAGAATAAGCTTGGGCACCTGAAAAAGTCAATTAAACAATATGAATGGGAGTAGAGGACACTCCTAGCTTTCAAATGTGGCCACCTTAGTGACGTAGGTAAAGACCACATCTTGTTTTCTTCTGGATCACTGTTAATCAGAAAAGTGGGGAACTGTAGTAAGGAGTAAGCTTATGTTCAATGTAATGAAGATATAAATGGACTTAAGAATATGAAACAGCTGTTATGAATAGGGTATGTGGAGTAAATTAAAAAAACACTACCCTATGAGTTAGAAATGTAATACAAAATGTGTAACAGATTGGAATTGAGGCTGATATATTTTCATATGAGTGAGGAAGATGCCTTTTTGTCAGGTTTTCTTCTAACACAGAAGCCAAACATAGATTTATGTTTGCAAAAAAAGTGGAGAGGCTTGTGTCTCCAATTAAATAGGAGAGTAGCTGAGAACCATCATTTTTTTCAAGAGTATGGTAAGTCTCACAATGAATGTGTTTGCACATGTGTACTAATACAGAGATATAACAGAAATAAATTGAGCCATGCATTTGTCAAAATTGTATACGAACTATAAATTGCCTTAAAGATAAAAATGAAGAAATGCTGTGTACTACAGGTCAATCTTTGCTAAACTTTGTGGGAAGGAGCTGAAATAAAATAACAGACTGGAAAAAGAAGGAAGTTATCCCAGCTATGCAGGGCCATTATCTATCAACGTGATTGTGACACCTCAGTGTCTTCAAGAGCACCCAGAATACACAAAGCCATTTGAGGAATGATCATCACTGCCCTGTTCCCACCATCTCTGTTCATCCACAGAAAGAAACTATCTACAGCTTTATCCTACTTTGCACGCTTAACTGCACATACACGTATGTGTGAAATATTACAGTCATGTAAACAGGGCCTTTTGTGGCTTTCATGCTGGAAATTTAACATTCTCATCATAATGATGCAATCTAGTAGGATAAAACACAACAGTCAAGAAAATTCTCTGAGCTTATGGTTTGTTCTACAGAAAAGTGTCAAGCGGAAATCTGCACTCAAAAGGAGACTGACTTCTCTCTCCTCCTAGGTCTGAGAAGGGAACTGACCATTGGTGTTGCAGATTTTGCCTGGATCTGATTCTGAGTTCTCACCTCGGTGAGCAAACTTACAGGCTACATCTAGATCCATATCATTGTTATTTTCAAATCCATACATTGTCTTTGGGACACATAGATGACCACCACCAGCTGCATAACCCAAAGTTCTGTAGCTTTTAATAGAAGGGACTTGGTTGCTGAGGCCTGGTGCCTCTCAGCTGAAGTGATTTCCTTCATTTACAAGGATTTTGGGAAGTTTTTTTTATTTGCTGTCTCAAATTTGCTGCGGGTTCTTTTTGTCAGCCTTGCAAATATTTTGGTTTACTTTGAGTCAGTCACAAATAAGATAATTCAGCTATCTCTTTTCTTGCTCTAGTCAACTACAGAAGCATCCAGCTTTCCTTCTGTTGTCTTCTATGCCACCTGTTTCCACTGAATTCCCATTTCCTACACTCAGATTGACCCCCAGTGTTCCTGTTAACCATGTTTATTCATTGTAACAAACTTAAATATTCTCCTGACTCCTTTGGAGGAAGAAACGGTTGTGATGGAGTACTCATTTATGAGACTGAGTGCTCAATAGTGGAACCCACAGCCTGGTCAAAATCTGGGGAGTGGAGGAGAAAGGGAGAAATGAGAAAAAAACTAAATTAAGAGAGTGGCTGGGGAGAAAAAAGATGTCATTTAGAATCAAAAGAAAACCCCAATCTCTCTCCCCAACAACTGAAATTCCAATCTTGATATGAGTAGAAGTGTGTGTATAGGGGGGAAGGGGGGGGAGAAGAAAAATAAAAGAAGAATAAAGGATTTCTTTTATTCTCTTCAGAATACTTCAGTACTAAAGCATTTTCAGAGACTGCTACCATGCCTCAAGGGATTGAAAATGCCTTCTGTCATCATTCCCATCCATTGAAATGTACATTAGACACTACAGAGAGAAAACTGGGGCAAGGCAAAAATGAAACAAACCAAAACCAAAGCAAAGCCCATCAAAGAAAGGGCTCGTATTTTTATGGAGTTCAAAGGAATGGTGTGTCCCTAAAACAAACCAATTTTCTCTCCCTACATACATCACACACACACACACACACTTGAACACACACTCACAGAGGCTTCTGGTCTCATTGTAGGCATCCACTTTCGGGATAACCATTTCTGTAAGTAAACAAGCTGCTCTGACTGCAGCATAAAATGAGCTTAATAACAACTGAGATCAAAATGAGCCAAGATAGTAGGGGATAATAGTGGGGGATCATTCCTAAGACTGTTTGCCCCTGAAGGGAGAATTATTATTATGACCTTGTACCACCGAGCAGGCATGTGCTCCTAGCTGGATCAAATGTAGGCCTTGGCAAAGCTCTCTGCCTGGGAATGTGGTTGCAGTATCTAGTTTTTAACACTACTGGAAGTGTTGCTATGGGCACTGAGGCACATGAGCCAAATACAGGGGAAGGGAAATAATGAAAAATGCTGATTAGGAGCTCAGAGAAAGGAATGGAACATTTGTGCCCAACAATAAAATGTGATGCTCCGTTAATCTGTTTCTTGGCTGTCTGTGCTCCATAGGATTTTTAACATACTTTTTGTACATGACTATATAGTTTATTTAATACACTTTTACTCTATGGGATATTTATTATCCTCCTTTATTCCCTGTTAAGCTACCTACACATATCCTTCTCAAAAAAACCCACAATCTTTTCCAACAGAGCTAGATTGAGTCTAGTGTGTACTCCTGCTCTGGGAAATATAAAACAAACTCCCATGGTGACTGCTTAAGAGAACAGATATTAATTAGCACTCTTAGATGTGCTACAGACCAAAGAAAATATTTTCTTCCATGAGAGCTTCCTTTTACCTGCCCACTTTAGTCTAGTATGATTTACCCTTTTCCCAATGACTAATGAAAGCTCATAGCTATGTCATTTTCTCAGTGGCGTCCAATGCACCATCACGATAAATAAGCAAACAAAGATGAAGCTTTGTGGTTTCCAACACTTTCTCTTTAGCCAGCTGTGATATTGGGGCATTGTTTACCATTCCCACATTTTCTATACTTAAAAAGAGAGCTATATTGATATGAAAATTTGACAAATTGTTCAAGAGCAGGAATCTCTTGAAGTTGGGTACTTTGTTTTTAATTAAAAGTAGTATGTACTTGTACACTATACTTCAGTGCCATTATCATAGAACCACAAAATTCTAGACAAACAGGTTGGGTTGAGTTGGGTGGTATTACAAGGGTCATTGCATTAAAGGTAATTGAGGTCCAAACCCCTGCCATGGGCTGGAACACTTTCCACTATCTCAGGTTGCTCCAAGTCCTGGCCAACCCAGCCCTGAACACTTCCATGGACGGAGCAGTCGCAGCTTCTCTGGAAAACATGTGCCTGTGCCTTACCACCCTCACTGTAAAAAAACTTCTTTCTAACACCTAACTTAACCCTACACTCAGTTTGAAGATATTCCCCTTTGTCCTGTCACTCTAGGCCCTTGTCCAGAGTCCCTCTCCAGCTCTCTTGGAGCCCCTTTAGGCACTGCAAAGGTGTCTAACACCTCTCTTAAGCCTTCTCTTCTCCAGATGGACACCCCCTACACTCTCAGGCTGTCTCCACAGCAGAGGTGTTCCAGCCCTCTGAACATCTTTGTAACCTCCTGTGGACTCACTTCTACAGTTCCACATCCTTCCTATGTTGGGGCGCCAAGAGCTAGATTCAGCACCTGAAGATCTGGTTTCACAAAAGCAAAATAAAAGGGATACTCAGTTCTGGTGACCTGGAAAATGTTAAGCTGTGACAGAGTAAACTTGGTGCCTTTTTTGCAGCATACTTGGCTTGTTGGCCTTCTGTGATCAGAGTCCTAACCATTATGCTATAAAAATGCAGGGTTAAAAAAAAAATTATGTTTTTTCTCATAAAACATATTTCAAGCTAGTGTACAATGATACCATAGCAGGGACACCCAAGCTGGGTGTCTGCCCAGAAATTATAAATAACTAGAGTATTATTACTTATTTTATGTAAATGTACACACATCCACCATTGTACATATATACACACGTATATAAAATGAAAAGGCAGCATAATATGGTAAACTTTCTAAATTTGCTAAAGTAAATGGACAAAGTTCTTATTCTTGCTTCAACAAAATATTAATTCCAGTACAAAGTGAGTTATCAGTAAACAAGTAAAAACTAGTGAGAACAGATGGTTTCACCCCTATTTATGTTACTGGGAATGGAAGGAACTTCACTTCTTGTTCTGTAAGGTTTCATATTAGGCAATCTTGGAAAGTTAGATGTGAGACAGTTTTGGGTAAAATTGTCCTGATTTTTCTTCTAATCAACATGTTTTATCATAACCTGCTGAGTTGAATGGGACCAGGCATCCATTAACCTACCGACCTGTGAATTCCTCCTACTTCTCCTGAGCTAAGGATCTGGTCCAGCGGCAATTTTCACCTGCATTAATTATACGGGAAAAATTATTCTCTTAAATTACATCAGAATCATACGTTTGGAATTAAAAAATAGGGAAAGGCAAATCAGAAGAATCAGGTGGAGGAAGAAGAACCTGTGAACAGGCAGACAGAAGGAAACCTCATTCATTGTTCTGAACATGCATGTGGGAACTGAAATAATACCCTGGCTTTGGGAACATGCTGTGCTGTAGATTAGGCATGAAGACAGAGCCTGCTACTTTTCCAAAGGAACAGGATTGCTTTAACTATTCAGCATGCACAGGCCCATACTGAGAACGCTCAGACCCTTTTCCTTCTCAGATGCTTAGCCAGCCTCCCTCTGCACCCACCTTGACCAGAGAAGTGGGAGAGGGGAAGGGAGTGAGGGGAAGGCAATACTGTTTGATGTCGCTGTGAGGTGGTGCTGATCTAATCTCCCTGCCCAGAGCTCTTGATTTGATTTAGGATAGCAGTTGTTAAGAGCAGAAGGAGCTGCTGGCACGAATGGCAGCCCTCTCAGCCAGCCACACTTTCCAACTGTCCTGAATATTAAAAAATAAATAAATAAAGGAGAGGGGGAAGAGAGGCTGAGAAAGAGAGAGACTCAAAGAACAAGAGCACAAGCCTACAAAGAGCAGTGGCTGCAGCTCACTCGGAGGAATTCCATTAAATGAACTCATCCGTCATCTTGCCTTTTATTGATGAGTGGCATTGCTTGGCGGCAAGTGACATGGCAGAACAAATGGCATCGGAGCCCTGGCTTCCTCTTCCACTGCACACAGAGACACACAGGCCCCAAAACAATGAGTCATTACTTATTACATCCATTATTAACTCAGCTCAGGCTCATTAGGCATGGAAATTGAGGAGGAAAAAGGGAAACAAAAAAAAAAAAAAAAAGACCAAACCAGGAGCTAACTAGCATCAAGTACCCACAGATTTAGGGAAAGGGTGTGGTGGCAGGGGGAGGGAGATGGGCAGTTAAAATCTGCTACTCAACATTTGTGACATTGTTAAATCCTGAGGGTGGTGGGTAGTTGATCATATGTTTTCCTTTTTCTGACATGATTGCATTGAGGACTGTGCTTTAAAGCAACAAGGCCAAAAAGAACAGGAATGTAAGAACTACATCATTAACTACTGCAAGACCTTCAGAACAAAGTTTGTCAAGAATGATATGGTTTTATTAGAGGAATCTCAGGTGGACACAATGAAGAAAAAAAAAGACAAATGGAGCTACTAGAACAGACAATCGAGTTAAATTCAAGCATTTTTCTGGAGGAGGAGAGTGAAATGGAATTCCTGAGCATCTTCCTGTCTGTGCCATTGGATTAATTTCAGTGAAGGTTGGTTTTCTGAGATAGACACCTAGCCTAAAAAAGTGTCATATACAAATTTCCTTTTCAGTCAAGACAGTGCAATAATTTTTTTTCTGGATGACTTCTCCAATCTTAAAAAAAAGGGCATGTAAAACAGTTTAAATTAACTGCTATGTGGAGATGTTGACATCTCTCTTTGCTATCAAGGAAGCCTAGATGGCCAGTTTTGATGGAGCATATAATTTATAGACAGCTAAAGTTAAATGAGATAAGTTGACTGTTGTTCTCTTAGCTCATGTATGACTATGATGGCAACTGTTTTCTGGATTGATTGAACAAGATTTTTTCCACTTCCTTGACTACTTAGGACTAGAAAAAAATCTCGAAATGTGTCCATTCACATTTAAATAAATAAACAAATAAAACTGTTCAGGAAAAAAAAATACAATGTGAGCCAAAGGAGGACAGATAAAATGCACATAGAACTCAAATGGGATTGAGTGGATCTGAGAAAAACAAGATGTATATGGACCCACTCAAATAAAATGAGACAACAGTAAAACAATTCCAGTAAAAGCAAGGTTGTCTGAATTGTTTTAGTCACCAATTCAGGTAAAAGGAAAATTATTTTAAATATCGGTACCAAGTTCAATCTGATTCAAGTTTCAAACTTACGTCCTTAAATTTATTTATTTTTCTTGACTAGATTT
The DNA here is from genome assembly GCA_013399835.1 of Leptocoma aspasia. Classification (NCBI taxonomy): domain Eukaryota; kingdom Metazoa; phylum Chordata; class Aves; order Passeriformes; family Nectariniidae; genus Leptocoma; species Leptocoma aspasia. Next base: position 330,910 of record VXAX01000913.1, on the reverse strand, counting down.
CACCTTTTCTTTGTCAGTGGCCTTTGGCTTAAGGATGAGATGAAAGAAAAGAGATTGCTGAAGTATTGAGAAAGGCCATTGATATTTCAAAGATGAGCCAAAGTCAGGGGGGCAGTTTTGAAAATTCTCAAGGGACTTCTGTCAGCCTGTGAAGCAAATGGAGACTGAGAGCAGTGCAGGTGATCCTCACCTCTAAGTACAGACCTACAGGTGGATTTTGAAACCTCTGTAGTACTTCCTCAAATTATTTGGCACAAGACAGAACTTTAGATTCACATTGTGAATGCAACTAAAGCAAATTAAATTAGTACTTGGAGTAAGTAGCTGTATTTTCAATATAATAAACAGAAATAGTTAATTGCTTGGATTTCTGAAGCCAGGTATTACCAAACTGGCTGATTTATTTTGTTGCACCAAAAATACTTGCTATATGTTACCTCTTGTAACTCCTGGCTTATACCTGCTGTGACAGGAGGTGGATCGCTTAAGATCTTGCACATTTATCCCCTCTAGAGGTTTGCTGGGAACAGGCAGTTGTGGGGGGTAGAGCAAGATTCCTTCCAAGTTCATCTTGGCAAGAGCATGTGTATTAAAGGCTGTTCTTCTGCTAATTAATTCTGAAAAGAAGCACGGAAGATAGTTGTGGTGCTTGACAGCTGCCCTAAATATCTTAGCGTCGAGGTTGGTTAGCACATGCAGCTGATCAGATTCTCTCAGCTCAGATGCATAAGTTGAGGTTACCTTATGCAAGAGTTAACAGAACTGAGAAAGAAAAAAACTAAAAAAGGAAATAGGTCCTTCTTAGTATGGCAATTCAGCTGATGTTTGCCTGTATTCTTTCCATCACTCTATAGAGGCAGTTTACAAGCTTTCAGTGTTATTTTAAAAACTTATTAAACAAAATGGAAAGCATGTCACCCATTTTCATCTCTTTTTCCTTCCTGTTTCAATATTTTCTGCTCTCTAAGAAAAATAACCCAAATAATGGAAAGTATAAGAAAACAAAGTTTCAGGTATAGGAGATGTATTATTATTAGTCCTGTGGCATTGTGGTGCATTTCATTCACACACAAAACAAATAAATTATTCCTATATCATTAAATACTTTAAATAACTATCTGTAATATATCTGTATGCTATAATAGTAAATTTTACTTTTAATCTCAAAAAGCACAATTTCTTAGAAATATTCTTTCAGAGAAGAGATAAGAAAGAAAAGAGATTAATTACACCAAATGATACCATTGTGGCCGGATGTCCCCACTTATTCTACTGTTTGAAGTTCAGAAAGGAAAATATACAAGTCATATCCTGGGCTTTTGATTTTGTGGCAAGCATAAGAGTAGACAAAATCATCTGTGGCATTTCTCCAATGACTCAGAATGTGTTAAAGAAGCAAGAAAAAAAATAGGTGCATTCACATGGTTTATTTTTCTCCAATTAATTCTGAGTCATCTGTTTTGAACATTAAAAAGCATTGTCTTTGTAAATATATAGCTATTAAAAAGAAAAATCATAGTAGTCTTGGCAAGGTATCTACCTTCCCAAAGTCGATGAGGCTTTGCATGAGTTCATTTAGAAGCTCAGGAGCTTCAGACCTCTTCAAGTGAACGAGTTTCTCTGGATGCTCAGGCAATATCTCTGACACCAGTCTCATTTGCCACCTCTGGAACCTACTGTGGGAAATCATTGCTCATGACTTGCAGCACCACAGCACAATCCGTGGGAGCCTTTGGGTTGCTTTGGACGATCATTCTCTCCTGCTCAGAGCACTTGGTCTCTGAGGACACTGTCTTGCAATGAGCTTTAATTATTCATCAGCTTCCCCTTCAGCTAAGCCTGTTCCAGGGCCAGGCCTAGGGGTGTGAATCATTTCACCTCCTGTGAAGAGTCTGCAGAGCAGAAATGTTAGGGAGTCCATACTTCAGTCTCCCTTTCCATTAATAAAGGGAAATAGGAATATTTAGGGCACAATTCAATGACCCAATTTTTGACTTGCACCTTAGGATAAGATGAATTGTGCCTTAAACGTGCTTGATTCTCCATCGATTACAGGGGCTCAAGTGACTGCCTCAGATGTCAACAGCTACGTTTTGGCAGATGAATCTCACCCAGGAGGTTTACATTTTATTTAATGGCTTTGCATTAAGGAACCAGAGACAAGGCACTCGAGAAAACCCCAGCAAGGAAATATCATCACCCCCTGCTTGTGGTATGGTGATGTTTTGTGCTGATGTTTTGCAACTGTTCATTTCTTCCTTCTTTGCAGTGTCTGCAGTAGTGAGGGGGCTGGAGGTGCCTCATCAGCCTGTCTCAATTCCACCCGCAGCTGCTGTAGCGGGAGAAATCCTAATTTGGTACAATATGCCAGTCGCTGAGGTTAGCTCAGCAGCAGCAGCAGCTAAAAGACAGATGTAAAATCAGTAGCTGATGATTTTACATCAGAGGAGTGAATGTAAAATCAATGAGAAGTTTTAAAATGGGGAATGGCTTAAATTTAACAAGGCAAATTAAGTAAATGTTTGTTTTAGCAAATGGAAAGGTTTTCCCTCTCTCAGGCTAAGACTATGATTAGCAGCATGCTGGAAACTAAAGATATTTTACAGAATCTTGCACTAATCACAGGTTCTTGATGTCAAAAACACACCCTACATCTCTCTGAATACTCACTGATCCAAACAGTTCAGAATATTATAGGACAAAATATGCAAAGGACTTGAAAATGGTATTACATTATGTGAAGGTGACAGACTCAGGGAAAAGTAAATAAAGTATTTTCCAAAGAGAAGGATTTTTTGTTTTCCTGAATTTTAATTTTTCTTCATTTAAAAATGTCTTTATTGGTAAAAAAATATTTATTTTTCCTCAAAATTTTAATTTCTTCTTTCCTCTTAACTTCTTTTTTGTTTACACTTAGTCCTTTTTCCTGGGGTTGGGGAAGGGAGTAAGGGTAAGGAAAAATAAAAACCAGAAGGCAGGAAAAAAAAGGAGAAAAAAAGGAGAAAAAAAGAACAAAATAAGTAAGAAATGCATTAAAATGAAGAACAGAGATTATAATACTGTACTTGAATATTTTTCACATTTTTTTTTCTTTCTCCACTTTGTTTGAAAAAAATAAGAGTTAAAATTGAAATAAGCCCCCTTGTAATGAAAAGGATTTTGAATTTGAACTTCTGTTAGCTCTATTGTTGCTCAGTAAAGGTCACGTACAAGCTAAACTTTAATCCTACATTCCCAAGGAAATTGCAATGAAACATTCATGTTCGCAGAGAAAGAGCCTTGAAACTTTTGTATTTAAAATGTTCCCGCACGTATTTATAAGTAAGTGAGCATTTAAGTGTTTTGGTGTACTGGGGGCCCTTCAAAGCATTTAAGGTGCTGTGCTGAAACCCCTTGTATATAAAACATTCCTCACTGAACCCTGTCCCAGAGATTTATCTATGCCCTCCTATCAGCCTCCTCTCTAAGATGTGTGACCAGATGTGAGCTGGTAGATTACAGCTTGGATGTTTGCAGTTCTCTGGCATTCACTTGTATCAGCTCATCTCTTTCCTCATTCTGGAAAAGTGTAATTTGGGAAGGCTTCTTTCTTCATTTCTCACGTGTTTTAATGCTGCCCTTCAACGTAAGGTATATGTGTACAAATATTATATACATATAGGCAGCTTTATAGATGTAGATGTTTATGTGCAGGCCAGCTGGCCAAGAGGGATCTTCCTGCAGTGCTGATATTAGAAGCTAAGAGTTCTAAGAGCTATGTTTCATTTTGCGTGAAAATATTTTTCTCGGTTAATATTTTTTACCACTTAATTGTAAAGGAAAATTCTTCCTGTTGTTACTAGTTTTCTCACCCTCTGCTGATACTGTCTCAACTCAGTTACTCACACTGCTCTAAAATGAGATGGCTAAACTAAATTGAAGTGGTTTTAACTCTGTTGAGAGCCAGACTAGACAAATACTGATCTTTGGACAAAAGTTTGCTGCACTTTCTAAAAGTTTCTAAAAGGTGCGTGACTTTGGGAGGGATAAATAATCTTCTGGAAATATCTGCTTAAATATATCTATTTTTTCCATCTATTTTGTCTGTGTCTCTATCCACTTCTATCTTCACTGTGCCCCAGCTATGTACATGCCTAAATTCTAGACCACAAAAAGGGAGAAAAATCCCTCCATTTACACAGTTGCTGTGTTTTCTGACACTTGTAAAAGACAATGGTAGTGGTTTCCTACCACTGACTTTATGGTAAAGATAGAAGCCATACCAATATCCATATTAAATGTACAGCATAAAAATAAATATTCTGGGATCCTTCCAGACAAAAATTACTAAGATCCAAATCCTGGAGCTTTAGAACTCTATGGGGAATCTGCAACAGTGGATGAGCTCTACATCATAATATTGAGATTGTGCATGAGATATAATATTTTGAGGCAGCATGAATATTAAGAAGAAGGATTTTTAAATAGTAGTTTTGAACTAATTTAATAAATCTAAAATATTAAAAGGAGAGGACAAAAAGGTATATATATATAGTGTTATACAAAAGAGAGGAAAGTGAATATGTTACAAACACAAGATTATTTTCAAACCTTTATAGTCTTTCAGACATACAGTATGATGAAACATCCAAATGAACCTGCATGACATAGTGTAATGTATTTATTCAAGGCCTTCTTTTTATTAGATCCTTCATATATAGTCATGTAAAACATAAACAGTGTCTGATATGTATTTTCAATCCATTTGTTCCCTATCTAGATTTACATTTCTTCCCCAGAAAGAAAAAAATTATTATCTCCCTATCAGACTATTTTAAGACTCAGATTTTGGATGCAAGCTTTTAATTGCTATGACAGCAATGTGTTTACTGTGTCTAAAGATATGTGAACTGCTTTATAACTAACTTGATAGTCTAATATGTGTTTGTTTGTGATCTTTTTCTGTTAGGGGCTGATCCAGAGCTCTTTGAAGTCCATGGGGTTTTTTTCGCTGACTTCAAAAAGCTTTTGGCTCAGACCCTTATCCTTAAACACTGAATAGATTAACAACTGATTTGTGAATAGCTTGCAATGCCAAAAGGAATAGGAAAAAACCAGCCTTTACTAAATTATGTATCTGGCGAACACTATTTAACCATATTCTGTTGATATATGTATTAATAATTAACTGGTACCACAATGGCATATGTACACTATTGGGCTGGCAGAACAGTGCAGAAGAAAAGATATGGAATATGGAAATATTTAATGATATCCTTATATTTTATACACAGCTTCACCAAAGCCTATTCCAAGAGTGAGGCCACTGGAGTATTCAAGGATGCACAACCATTTCCTAGGCAGAAGTTCTTTCCCAGATGTTCAGTTTGACCTGGGGCAACTCAATCAAAGTCTGTAAGGTTTCCAACATTTCTAGTGGGGATTTATTTTTAAAAATGTGGCATATGGATTTTTCTGGCAATAATGAAATATAGCTGTGCACACTCCATTAAATAAAATGAGACTTTAATCCCTAAAACTGTGTGAGTAAATGGAATTGGAAAGTTGGGAGCTGGGAAAAAGAGAATATGTTGAGGGTGAAGAAAGTGAAGAACTTCAGGAAGGACATTTGAAGAGGTGACCCAGGCAAAATATGGAATGAACCATTTGGGATACATGGATTCAAAGGATATATAACCATTCCTGAAAAGATGGATAGTTGTAGCATTGTAAAATAAACTCAGGAAGAAAAAAATCAGATAAAAAGATTGACTTAAGAGTGATAAAAAGAGTGACTTAATGGAACTATTTAAATAAGTAGATTGTGGTTTTTAACACTTGTTGTGGAATTCTTTCTGTATTTCGACCTCTCACAACTTAAAAGCATTAAAATACTGCTTTGGGTAATTAACTGACTTGATTTGCACTACAGCTCTTTTGAAACTTTCAAAGAAGGATGAGAGGCTTAAGAATCTCTACTTCCATAAATTCACTTCCAGTTTCAAAGAAATTAAAACACCAGTGGACAAAGTAGAGAGAAAAATAACTTCATACAATATTTCTGGGGTTTCTTAAGGATATAGGGTCTGATCTTTTAGTTTGTGCAGTCTTTCACCCCAATACAAACTGGGAATGTTAAGATATAGAAGGAATATTTTCCCTAGATTGCTCCAGGAGGCCTGATCACAGAATGAGCAATATCAAACATTTACTGTTTGAGACCTCTGGAGCTCAGCAGAAGCATTCTTTACAGGAGGATGTTCTTCTGCCTCATTCCCTTTATTCTTCCAGAGAATGGTCCTAAGAATGCTTTTCCTCTTCCTACTTATCTAAAGCTTCAAAATACTTTCTATATATAAATATGTATGTATATATATATATGTGTGTGTATACATATTGACAGGATTTCTCCTTGTAGTGTTTTCCTCTCCTACATTTAAGAGATATTTCTATGGTGGCCTCTGCAAGAGCATCCCGACCCAGTCCTTTATGAACAAATGGCTGTGCACACCTACACAGCTGTTTGTGTATGTGTTAAAGTAACTCCCCTCCTTACATTTATCAGATATGAACATTACTGAGTCCATTTGGCACTTAGTAAATAATAAATAACAACANATTATATACATATAGGCAGCTTTATAGATGTAGATGTTTATGTGCAGGCCAGCTGGCCAAGAGGGATCTTCCTGCAGTGCTGATATTAGAAGCTAAGAGTTCTAAGAGCTATGTTTCATTTTGCGTGAAAATATTTTTCTCGGTTAATATTTTTTACCACTTAATTGTAAAGGAAAATTCTTCCTGTTGTTACTAGTTTTCTCACCCTCTGCTGATACTGTCTCAACTCAGTTACTCACACTGCTCTAAAATGAGATGGCTAAACTAAATTGAAGTGGTTTTAACTCTGTTGAGAGCCAGACTAGACAAATACTGATCTTTGGACAAAAGTTTGCTGCACTTTCTAAAAGTTTCTAAAAGGTGCGTGACTTTGGGAGGGATAAATAATCTTCTGGAAATATCTGCTTAAATATATCTATTTTTTCCATCTATTTTGTCTGTGTCTCTATCCACTTCTATCTTCACTGTGCCCCAGCTATGTACATGCCTAAATTCTAGACCACAAAAAGGGAGAAAAATCCCTCCATTTACACAGTTGCTGTGTTTTCTGACACTTGTAAAAGACAATGGTAGTGGTTTCCTACCACTGACTTTATGGTAAAGATAGAAGCCATATCAATATCCATATTAAATGTACAGCATAAAAATAAATATTCTGGGATCCTTCCAGACAAAAATTACTAAGATCCAAATCCTGGAGCTTTAGAACTCTATGGGGAATCTGCAACAGTGGATGAGCTCTACATCATAATATTGAGATTGTGCATGAGATATAATATTTTGAGGCAGCATGAATATTAAGAAGAAGGATTTTTAAATAGTAGTTTTGAACTAATTTAATAAATCTAAAATATTAAAAGGAGAGGACAAAAAGGTATATATATATAGTGTTATACAAAAGAGAGGAAAGTGAATATGTTACAAACACAAGATTATTTTCAAACCTTTATAGTCTTTCAGACATACAGTATGATGAAACATCCAAATGAACCTGCATGACATAGTGTAATGTATTTATTCAAGGCCTTCTTTTTATTAGATCCTTCATATATAGTCATGTAAAACATAAACAGTGTCTGATATGTATTTTCAATCCATTTGTTCCCTATCTAGATTTACATTTCTTCCCCAGAAAGAAAAAAATTATTATCTCCCTATCAGACTATTTTAAGACTCAGATTTTGGATGCAAGCTTTTAATTGCTATGACAGCAATGTGTTTACTGTGTCTAAAGATATGTGAACTGCTTTATAACTAACTTGATAGTCTAATATGTGTTTGTTTGTGATCTTTTTCTGTTAGGGGCTGATCCAGAGCTCTTTGAAGTCCATGGGGTTTTTTTCGCTGACTTCAAAAAGCTTTTGGCTCAGACCCTTATCCTTAAACACTGAATAGATTAACAACTGATTTGTGAATAGCTTGCAATGCCAAAAGGAATAGGAAAAAACCAGCCTTTACTAAATTATGTATCTGGCGAACACTATTTAACCATATTCTGTTGATATATGTATTAATAATTAACTGGTACCACAATGGCATATGTACACTATTGGGCTGGCAGAACAGTGCAGAAGAAAAGATATGGAATATGGAAATATTTAATGATATCCTTATATTTTATACACAGCTTCACCAAAGCCTATTCCAAGAGTGAGGCCACTGGAGTATTCAAGGATGCACAACCATTTCCTAGGCAGAAGTTCTTTCCCAGATGTTCAGTTTGACCTGGGGCAACTCAATCAAAGTCTGTAAGGTTTCCAACATTTCTAGTGGGGATTTATTTTTAAAAATGTGGCATATGGATTTTTCTGGCAATAATGAAATATAGCTGTGCACACTCCATTAAATAAAATGAGACTTTAATCCCTAAAACTGTGTGAGTAAATGGAATTGGAAAGTTGGGAGCTGGGAAAAAGAGAATATGTTGAGGGTGAAGAAAGTGAAGAACTTCAGGAAGGACATTTGAAGAGGTGACCCAGGCAAAATATGGAATGAACCATTTGGGATACATGCATTCAAAGGATATATAACCATTCCTGAAAAGATGGATAGTTGTAGCATTGTAAAATAAACTCAGGAAGAAAAAAATCAGATAAAAAGATTGACTTAAGAGTGATAAAAAGAGTGACTTAATGGAACTATTTAAATAAGTAGATTGTGGTTTTTAACACTTGTTGTGGAATTCTTTCTGTATTTCGACCTCTCACAACTTAAAAGCATTAAAATACTGCTTTGGGTAATTAACTGACTTGATTTGCACTACAGCTCTTTTGAAACTTTCAAAGAAGGATGAGAGGCTTAAGAATCTCTACTTCCATAAATTCACTTCCAGTTTCAAAGAAATTAAAACACCAGTGGACAAAGTAGAGAGAAAAATAACTTCATACAATATTTCTGGGGTTTCTTAAGGATATAGGGTCTGATCTTTTAGTTTGTGCAGTCTTTCACCCCAATACAAACTGGGAATGTTAAGATATAGAAGGAATATTTTCCCTAGATTGCTCCAGGAGGCCTGATCACAGAATGAGCAATATCAAACATTTACTGTTTGAGACCTCTGGAGCTCAGCAGAAGCATTCTTTACAGGAGGATGTTCTTCTGCCTCATTCCCTTTATTCTTCCAGAGAATGGTCCTAAGAATGCTTTTCCTCTTCCTACTTATCTAAAGCTTCAAAATACTTTCTATATATAAATATGTATGTATATATATATATGTGTGTGTATACATATTGACAGGATTTCTCCTTGTAGTGTTTTCCTCTCCTACATTTAAGAGATATTTCTATGGTGGCCTCTGCAAGAGCATCCCGACCCAGTCCTTTATGAACAAATGGCTGTGCACACCTACACAGCTGTTTGTGTATGTGTTAAAGTAACTCCCCTCCTTACATTTATCAGATATGAACATTACTGAGTCCATTTGGCACTTAGTAAATAATAAATAACAACAATGACAGCAACAACAACAACAACAACCAGCAACTATAGTCATTTAATTCCATGCAATTGAATAATTTTCTGTCTAACCATGGCAGTGGGGAGTCCATTATGCCACCAAAATTGTTTGCTAAACATGAGCCTTTCTACAGAGTAGCTTAAGCAGCTGCTGCTGAGGTCTTGTTGTACTGCAGAAGCACTTGGCTGGCCAAAACTTCCTGGTGCAGAGACATCAATCTCCCTCCCTGCTGGCTGCTGAGCTCACTCTGTAGACAGCCAGTGTTGTTGTCAGCTCTGCATCCCTGACGGACAACAGAGCTCACTGAAAATGCACCAGAGTAGAGCATTGCTTTTTGCATGAGCAAAAAGGGGTTGCACTGCATGAGCAAAAAGGGGTTGCACTGCCATGGACAGTGGCAGTAGAGTTTGTGCTTTTGGTAGGAAATGAAAGATTCTGAAACCCTTAGGAATAATAGGGGAAATTAATGTTACCTTCTTTATTGACTCAAAACCAGAGAATTAGTGTTGTACCTTCTGTTCTTTCTTCAGTGTAAAGATATATTTTGTAAAGGGTCAGAAATGTCTAAGAGACTATCTCAATATGGAGATGTTTGAGATATTTTGTCCATTGCAAAAGATCAGAGCCAGTAAGACTCACCTGTAACTACTTGTAACAACCTAGACTGAAAAATTTAACTTTAGACACAGTTTAGGCATCTAAATCTATTATAATTTCTCACAAAACCCTATCCTAACTGCTTGGGCATCTCAGCATTCACAGGTGTCTCCATTTTTTTTTACCACAGGACTTACAAAACTCCATAAAACTTAATTACTGCCTGTAGCCAAAGCCATCATCTTGACATAGACGAGCAGTCCAGCAGCTGCTTTCACCTCAGTCTGCTTAGGGGAGAGTGCTGTGTTTTGTACAACACTGTCACTCAGGTGACAGTGCTGGGTTTTGTACAAATCACAGCCTGTCTTGTTCTGAAGTGCACAGTGTATACCACTGATTACAGCAGCCAGTTTCCACTTTTTGTTTCACACAGATGTCCCTCCCTTGTGTCAGAAACCTCCAACTTCCACTTCCGAGAACTCATGAGAATGCCTTAACTGCTAGCCTTAATATAATCCTGCTTTACTGTCTTTACGGCCCCTGAATTACCTAAACTTGCTTTTTTCCCTTTTGTTTTTTTAACATTTAGGGAAAGACGAACAAGATAGCACAAACTGAAGTACAGTGTAGGTGGACATCCACCCAAGAATATGTTCTTATTCCGTTTCAGCTGTTGTATAACTTGCATTTGTCCCCCAAGTGTGAGAGAGTTTCTCCTTATTACTAAAAGATCACACATCAACACTTACCGTCAGGTATGTTTGTAAAGACAAACCCTGCCTTATTTAATGAAAGCTTGCTTATATTATCAAACTTTTATATACATGTAAAAATGGTGTAAGAATAAATACCTGAGTATAAAAACAGAGTTAATAAGCCTAGATTGGCATAGATAAGTTGTTTGGAATAAATACTCAGGAGACACCTTCACTGATAGAGTCATAGGATGGTTTGGGTTGGTAGGGACCTTAAAGATAATATTTTTCCAACTGCCTACCCTGGGCAGGAACATCTTCCGCCAGCTCCAAGTTCCATCCAGCCTTGAATACTTCCAGGTCTTGAATACTTCCAGGGATGGGGAAGTCACAGCTTCTCTGGGCAACCTGTGCCAGGACCTCACCATCCTCACAGTTAAGAATTTTTTCATAATGTCTAATTTAATTCTATTCTCCTTCGTCTTAAAGCCATTAGCCCTTGTCATATCACAACATCCAATTTATTAATTCCCTCTCAAGCTCTCTGATGACCCCTTTAGTACTGGAATGTGTAATAATGTCCCTCTCTTTTCCAGACTCAACAATCCCAGCTCTCTTAGAAGAGTGCTCCAGCCCCATGGCCGAACTAGTGGACTCCTCTGGAGTGATTCTAACAAGTCCATAATTCTCTTGTGCTGGGAGTTCCGGAGCTGGAGGCATCACTGTAGTTGGAGGATCTCACAAGAGCAGAGTGGAGAGAGAGAATGACCCCCCCTGACCTGCTGGACATCTGCTGGTCACCTTTAAGGGCTGCCCCCTTGCTTTGAAATGGAGTCACCTACAGCTAAAGGTGAGGTCACTCCTATCACATCACTCTGCTGGTGGCTTCACAAAGTGAGGAGCTGTAAGGTTACACCCAAATGGTCACTGTGACTGGAGTGGGCTTTGGGCTTGTCTCTGTAACCCAGCAGCAGAGGCTGCAGCTCTCTTCCTCTCCCAGTAAACCAGCACATTTCTCAGTGTTAGTTTTACAATTCTGGCTTCTAAAACATGTTCTCAGTATTAATTTCCTGAAGAATAATTTTTCATCAAGTGACTTACAGAGTGAAAATGATTCTCTGAGAGGGTGACTGGAAAACATAAATGGAAAGACAAGTAATGCCTGGTGTTCCCAAAGGAATTTGCAGGGAAAGTGGAAACGTGAAAGTTAACTGTGATAAATTGGACTCACAACTAAGAAGCTGTGGAGAGCTCTGCAACCCAGTCCAAGCCATAACTTGCCCACACGTCTTTTTTTTTTTTTTTTCTTTGTTCCTACTTGTCTTTAAGCTCACAGAAAGTCAGAGCCCATACACAGAGTAAGCAGATGTGGCCCAGTGATGGGCTTGTACTTAACAGCAGTGAACAGCTTAAAGTAAGTGACTGTCATCCTCAACCACACACATCTGCTAACCCCAAGAATACTTTGGCTTTATGTATACAACTGAATCTTATGGTAAAAGTTATATTGTCTGCTTAATGTACTTTGCTTTTCCTGGTAATTCTTACTCTCAGTTTAAATGTGTTTGATCCTGGTTCATTATAAGCATGCTTGGTTTTTTTTCTTCCTTTTTTCTTTTTTTCTCCATTCTATCTAATCCAATGATCTTTGGGGAGATGGGATCCTTCCTTGATTTAATTAAGTGTAATAATATATTTTATTCTTGTGGTATTTCCCTTTCAGCTCAGTTTTACTAAATCATAAACTTAACTGCATTAGGCCTAGTGATATGCAAACGATTCCTTTAAAAATCCACCCGCTAATCTCTAGAGACATGTGGGGTGTAATACCCGCAGAAATCAGAGCCTCTGGGGTTCATCTGTTGTTAGTCCTGTCAGAAGTGACATCCCTGACTATACAATGATGTCTTCTACCCCTCACCCCTCCCTGAAAGTACTTATTTGCAGACTGTAGCATTTTGAGTCTTTGAAGTGGCACCTACAACTAAACTGCCACCCACACTTTCCTGTATTTAGGTCAGAGTGACTTCAAACTGGAGAGAAAAAAGCCACACGCGCACAGGCACACATGCACACACTCTCACAAACAAAACTGATGCAGAGAAAATCAAATAATGAGGTGCAGCCACCCAAGGCTGGTGTGAAAATCAACATATGGGGAATTATTGCGAGCGCCGGGCTCGGCTTCAAATGGGCTTGTTTTGCCTGGAACCCTGAGATGAGCTGAAAAAGGCAGAGTCGGTTTCTTTGCTAATCACTGAGCTACCTGCAGAGAAACAGGCAACCATAAAAAGAAACAAAACAATAGAGAAATAGATGCAGAGGGAGCTGCTGCGGAATGGCATAGGATGGGATCACTGGCACCTCCAAGAGAGCTCCTAAAACTGCTGGTTAAAAATGCTTTCTGTGGCAGCTGTTACCAAAGCCAGGCCTTTGACTTTAGACCCTTCTCTGTGGCTGGGACATCTACACAGAGAGGATTCCAATGTCATCAAGGGGAGGGCAGGCGTGACTTCATTTCACTGGGCTGGGCACACCAAAGGTTGTGGTGGGCTTCTGCTTCAAACACTGGAACAAATAAAGCATGGACAGGAGGATTATTGTCATGGTTTTGTAACCCAGAGACTTCAAAGGATGTCACTTCATAGGGTGGGTTTTTAAGAAGAAGTGTAAAACCCTTAGAAATAAAAAGAAAATATTTTTGAAAGAGTGAAAAAACCCCCAAAAAATCATAAATACCTTATAGAGTCCCATCTACGTGCTAAAGGATATAGAGAATGTGGCACCACTGCCCACGGCATGGGAGTTACAACTATATGACCTTTAAGGTCCCTTCCAACCCAAAGCATTCTGTGATTCTACGATTCAAGAAAGGAAACTGTCCAAAAATAAAAAGAGATGGGTCAATTCAGTTCATAAAGCTCTAATCTTTGGTTGATGTCTGAGACTAGAAAGATAAGACACCCTTGGAAGGTGCCTATATCTCTCCTTACACTTAGACAATCACATTAGGTTTTCATAGACTAAATTATATTATCTTGGAAAGGCAGAAAAATATTAGTTTAATTTTATTGTTTTATTCATATTTATCTGGCTGTTAGAATAAAGGTATGTAAATCCACATGTTTAATAACATGCATTTATGTCAGTCCATATATAGATTTGATATAAAGTAATGGCTAACATTGAACATGTTCTGTTAGAATACTTCCTCCTTAACAAAATAAGGAAATGTGATAGTATAAAGAGGCATTAGGATTCTATGTCTGTATGAAAACAAAAAACATGTACAAAGCTTACCAGAAAAATGAATTTCAAAAATGTCAGGATTTCTAGGAGCAGGGACTTTATTTATCCTTTTGGAGAAAACAGAGGACTTCAACATGACAAAAAGGACAAGAAAATAAGGCCAAGTGATATAATTGCCTTTAACTTAGAGTTATTAAAATATCTTCTCTTACAAAATTGAATGTGTATTTGGTATCCAAATAGAAGCGCAATCCTAAAATGCCTCTGCAAGTCCAGAGAGTACTTACTTAAAAGTAAACAGGTGAATTCCAAGATGACACGAAGGTTTGTCCACACTAACATTTCTGTTTCGGATTTTTCAGTGGATTGCCTGGCATTCCCTTGCTGGTGTACTTAGACCTGATGATGGTTATACTTAAACCTTTCCTGCAGACCACTCCAGATGCCCACAGGTGTGCAGCTTCAGGACCCCACTGAGCTGGTCCCCTGAAATGAAAATGATATGAGATGCATTCCCAGCCATTGACACAGGTAAATACTGACAGATTAGTGGGATCGTATTCCTGAGAAACATGAGGTGGTAAAATGTGACTGTGCTGGTGTGTGTGTGTGCCTGTGTGTATGTAATACAGTTATAACCGTGCCAGCAAACAAAATATTGCCAGCACTAAGATGCTACAAAGATCTTAGCACCATATTGTATTGTGGTAAATATTTCTTTCTTTGTTCCACTGTAGTTTTATACCCTTCTTAAAACACATAATTGAGAGTGATTCCCATATCCCCTAGTAGTGATTAGTCAGTCATGAGTGAGAAAGTTTCAAAAGAAATTGTGTATATATACAATAAAATAATTTTTCATTTTTATAGCTGTAATAAAAGCACGGGGAAAAAAAAAAAGAGAAAGGAAAACAAAATCCAGCCAAACAAAAAAAATTAAATAAAACATTGAATGCTACTAAAAGGAGAAATAAAAGACACAAGCAACAATGGCAGGTCAGGATTCAGATAAAGCATCCAAATCATACAGGAAATGTGAAAAACATTCAGCACTAGTATTCAACCAGCAATATGCATAAAACAAAAAGGTATTATTCCCAAGGTGATGCACATCTCTCACCCAGGGCAAACTCAAGCTAACTAGAAAAGTCAAGCACTTATCATGAAAATTACGTGAAGGATTATAAGAACAACATCCCAGTCATTCTCAGAGAAGAAACACAAACTATAAAATCCCTAATGCCAGTTATTTAGTGAGGTGTAGGTTTCATTTTCTCTCTCATCTTTTTCTTTCGTTTCAGCTTGACAAAGATAACTTGTCTAAACAATAGAAATACCTCCTGTGCTGCACCAGTTCAATCCGAAATCTATCAAGGTAATAATGTGGTTTGAAAAACCATCACAGAAGCTCACTGAAAATATTACTGAACATACACCCCGGAGAGGCAATATGGCTTATGGTTCACATCAGGGAGATGAAAATCAAGTTAAAATACAGGCTAAGTGACACGCCCGGGGTCTCACCAGTATTTTGTGGCAGACTGAGGGTGTGAACCCGGGCTAATGTTCTGATCAGCACTTGACTACATAGGCTTTGATTTAAATAGCCTAGTTAAAACAGAGATAGCTGTAAATCCTGAGCTTGAACTCAGAAAAAATGAAGCAGAGAGAGGAGGTTATTTGCATATATGTAACTTTGAGAGAGAACTGTCAATTAAACATAATTTTTTAAGACTCAAAGTGTTGTTTCAAACAAAAGACTATGCATTCTGAGCAGTAGGGACTTGGGTTTTTTTTTACTTTTTTTTTTTTTGCTATGTTCTCCTGTCAGGTAATTGCTATTCAGAAAGAATTTGTCTGATATTATCAATCTGGAATGCACAGAAGCTTGTTTGCCACACATTTAGCAAGAACTTACACAGTGTTAGATTATTGCTAGAATCAGGTGGAAAAAAAAAATTGAAAGACACTTATGACAACATCCAGGGTCACAGGAACTCAAGATATTTCAACTTAGAATTAGGAAAGCCAGGAGCAAGAAAGGGCTTGCAAGAACAGACAGTAAAATATTTATCAGCTCAATCCCTGAAAGTTATTTGAGTTTTTTTATCCCTTCCCTTCCTTTCACTTAGTCCAGGTAATAAACAGCCAGCAACTCTAAAGCAAACTAGATTTTTTTGGGTCAGAATATAAAACGCATAAAACTTCTTCTTACAGAAAAAACTAAAGGTGTAAGTCTGACCCAGTAACTCAAATGACAAAGAAGTAAATTTTGTTGACTTTCTTCTGTTATATTTTCATAACTTCTTTTAACATTTCCTGTTTACCAAGGTTCCTAAATACCAATTTTTAAATCTGCCTTACCCAGTACTTTTCCCTCACCTTAGTTCAGATTTTTCACTAAGTTTTTGATTGGCCATTCAGAGAGTTGTTCATATCATCTGATTCTCTCTCTGTGGAAAAAGTTTTCAGCGCTTCACTACATATAAAGAGCACACAGAGAGGCGGTGAAACTGATTTGGAGACAACGACGGTGAAATATTACAGAACATTCCTACTTTCTTTCAAATGTCAGATACACACAAATATTTTTACTCCACTCTGGTTGCTGACCAGCTCTTGGCTTCCTGCAGTCACATGCTTTTAACATTTCTTAAACTAACTCATGATTTTCATATGGTCCCAGTCTAGCCTTTCACTCATCTATCATTCCTAAACCCTTCTGGGATTCACAGGGTAAACAGACCAGGCACTTCAGAAGACATGCCTAAAGGGAAGCATGATGAAGGGGAGCCTCTTTGAATCCATGGTTTTCCTACTTGGTTAGGAATAGGAGATTTGAGATTGATTTTCACATTTTTTAGAGAGAAACTTAAAAATTTCATCTTAGTTACTGGTTTTTCTGATGCTGGAGGTAGGTATGGGTATATTCACAATTATCTATATTAAAGCTGTCCATTTTGCATGCCACTACTAAGAGAAATTATGTGAACATTACTCCTAAGTTTATTACTTGAGCATGTAAGTGACAGTACAGAGCTCTCAGTGACAATGCTTTTACCTCAATTTTAAACTCATAATTCTAAAAGGAGACAGGGCTAGCATGAAGAATATTTTTGTATCATATGAGTGCCTCAATCTGAAGATACTCATCTTCCCTGCTTTGTTTTTCCTTGTCCTCCACACCTCCATCCCCTGCTCCTGTCTCCCTTTACCACTGTCATGGTGACACAAGACAAAGGGTGTTGTTACACCTAGGGTGACCCAGGACTTGAATCACAGGAGTTACAAGAACATAACTGCAGTGCTCAAGAGTCCCTCTGTGAATCTGAGTGCGTCCCCAAGAAGGGATAATACCTCTGGCAAAACGGGTTTCATTAGGAGATCTCAGAGTCTTTCTGTGTAACTCAATACAACTGTTTTACAGATAAGACATTAAAAGAATTACTCAGCTGTAAAGTGGCTAAATTGAAAAAAAACCCACAAAAAACCAAAAAACAAAATCATAAAAAAGAACCCCCACACACACAGAAACCCCAAAACCAAAAATACCCAAACAAATGGGTATGGGAAAAAAACCCCAACAAAACAAAACCTGCAACTCTAAGTCATTACATACTCCTCACAGCCCAGCTCAGCCCTGTACACATTTAGAAATCAGGTAGTGTCTGTTCAAACTACTTTTGCATCAAATGAAGTTTTGTTATTGAGGCACAAGTACTCTACCATTTTAAGTTCCTCTCTGATTCTTTGCTCCTTGCTTTTTTTCCTTTCGTGGAGTACATGGAGAAGGAATCAAAGTGATTAATGGCCAACTGTTGGCCAAGTGGAAATGATACTGAAATAGACAAACATTTAGAGAGATGAACATGAGCCACTTGCGTAGGCCCTTAAATAAAATTTATATATAACCTCTCTAAAATGCTCCACAGGTTTCATATAAAGAACACAAAGTATACTTTAATCCTTGATTGTTGGTCCTACCTACCATGGCAGTAAATGAAAAGCCTAATGGTGAACTGCAAAGCACATCTGGAGTTAC
Source organism: Leptocoma aspasia (assembly GCA_013399835.1). NCBI lineage: Eukaryota > Metazoa > Chordata > Aves > Passeriformes > Nectariniidae > Leptocoma > Leptocoma aspasia. Next base: position 312,774 of record VXAX01000913.1, on the reverse strand, counting down.
CTTAATTCATAATTAAGTATTTCTTCTCTCCCTTTCTTTTCTGCTGCCTGCCTCCCCTCCTTCTCCCAGCCTCTCCTCAAACTCAACACTTTTTTTTTCTTTTTTTTTTTTTTATTTTCCTCTGGTTATAATGGAAAATAAATTAGTTCGATTTCTCCTATCAGGAGTCTGTCATTAGGGGGATATTTGTCTTTTTCTGCTTCCCTTGTGGTTTCTATCAAAGGTTCAAGCATGAGGGCTATATCTTTCTTTATCTCCATTGTGTTTTAACTTAGAAGGGAAAGAAAACAGGAAAGATATTTTATCTCCTTATGTACCATATAAAGATCAGTTGCATTGAAGTAGCAGCCGTATCTCTCTCCTGCTTCACATGTCCACAGATTGTTTGAGCCTGTTGACCAAACTGAAACAAAAAGAGAGAATGTGATTTAGATAAGATTTCTTCTGGGTTACTAAATTATTGGAAGTCTGGGTAACAGTGCCAGTTTGTGCAGTCTTTACACCACTTTGAGCTTATTGTAGGTATGGCTTTCTATAACTTTCAGAAAAGTAAATACAAATATACACAAGGAAAACTTAATTTTAGCAAATAGCCATTTGTTACATCAATTTGAAACATAATTGTATCTCCTCCTTACAAATATGAAAATAGGATTATCTTGAACCCCCAAATTAGTTCAATTGAACTTGGATGGTGTATCAGATGTGCATTTCTTATCCTCCATGTATCTTCATTCCACAAAATGCAGGAAACCACTTCACAATATAAAGGATTTGCTTCAGATTTCAAAGACCACCTGGGGTCACTCAGACTATGCCTTCTTTGAATGAAGTAAGCAGTGTTTCTTGTCCTCCCTTTCCAAAAGCATGGTGTTATGGACAGAATAAAACCAATAACAAGAACCCCGGAATCAAATACATCCATTCAAATTACTCAAGTATTGTGAATGTGATCAGCATGCAAAACATATTTTGGGGAACAAAATTATTGTAGTGGGACAGTGTTTTTTCCTTATTTTTTTTTCCTCCAGAATGATTCATTCTGTGTTTTGCCTCAAACCTCTGTTGTACTGAAGCACACACTTAGCTGAGTGCCCGTGGAAAGCTCCATGTGCTACGATTTGACCAAATACTTCAGCACCCTTGTAAAATAAATGTCAGGTTAATTGAGCAGTAAATGTGATATGGTAAAGTCAGTCGAATTTACTTGTGTTTTTGGCTTTGCCAAATGTGAAATGTGCCTGACCCCTTTATATATGCAATATATTAACAATAAATTTGCATTTTGCATGCTGCAATATCCAAATTTTCTGCTTCATCTTTTTTTTTTTTTCCCCTAATTTTACATTTAAATGGACAATAAAGCAATTACTTGCTTGGACCAAAAAAAAAAAAGAAAAACCAAAGAACATAGCCTATATTATAATGTTTAACAGTAGTGTTAATTTGCTGCATATTCTATTCTTAAATTATTTGTTTTCTGGCTATAGAAAGCAAAGAGTAAGAGAGGGCAAGATTCTGACTGGGAGAGAGGTGAAAATACAGCCAAAGATTACTTAAGTGGTGATAAAAATACAGTGGCTGGGACAGATGTCTGAATTATTCATTTCTGTTGAAATCATAAACACTGCATGGGGCAAGCTGTAATACATGTCTTGGAGGTCACATAGATAATGAAATCAGTTGTTTATTTCAATAAAAATCATAGGAAGGACTTTTGATTAAATAATAAGGATCTGCTAACCTTGATTTCTTTGCATACTTTTAAAGGGAATGTAGGGGAGCATGGAAAAATATTCTCTTTTTCACTGAGAAACAGCTTTTTCTCTCAAAGAGAATTCTTCATTCTGATAAAGTTATTTAATTCTTTTATTTTGACATGAAAACACTACCACTTTCAAAAACTGAGCTGTGTCAGAGTTTCAGGCAGCTCCTGTGACTTCAGAGCCTGGTACCACTTCCAAGCTTTCCCTTTGCTCATTTTTTGGCACTCAGATGTCCCTTAGATAGTTAACCCTTTGGGGCAGGAGCTGGTGCTTGGTTGTTTGTGTAGAAGCCAGGTAGTGCATGAGTGACTTTCAAACTGACCCAGTAAACATGGCTATACCTCCCTGTTACCAGCACTTTGTGGAGGATTTCTGCCCCACAGAACGGGTCCTGGCTACTACGGGACCAGCTGAGAACGAGTTCAACAAGTGGGAAGAAGCTAAATTCTCTCTGCTCTCCTAGTCCACAGTAAAAGAATCAGCTTGTCCAGGAGGGCTCCCTCCATTTCCACTGTGGCTTGTGGAACATGTTCCCATTTCCTTACTCTGTGCACATCTCCCACAGCCTGTTTGTGTAAAGTTGCACGATTTGTTTTCTAATAACAGCTGTATTTACACTGATCAGTGAAGAAACCAGAGATGCCCTTTTGATATAGAGGGAATAGGTTAGTGCTTCACTGCTGCATGGGAAATTGTTCTAATTATGTGACCAAGACTTTTAATTCCTGCAACATGTATCAGTGTTATGTTATCAATGAGATACCAATGTTAATGAAATATATTACTTATTCAATGGTATTTGAGCTGTTAAGCACCTTAGGTGGTGTTTTTTGTTTGTTTGGCAAGGGGCAGAAATGTGTTCTGAGAATGCAGAACTACTTGAATATATATATGATATGCCCACAGGAAGGAAGAACTGGAAACTAACCATCTTCTTTTTTTATTTTTCCCATCATCACGTTTTAAGACCAGACCTGTAAAAAAATAAAGTTATGCTAGCTTAAAACTCAAGTTACTTTATCCCAGCATGTTGCATCTGAAAAAAAGCCATAGTAGAGGTGTAGAGTAAGAACAAAAAGTGTGTCTATAGAATTAGCCTTCAGAATATTCTCCAAGGCTGAGTGCTTGTTCATAATTGTTGATTCATTTGTTTTCACCAGTCCATCACCTCCAGCTCTGGGCTACCCCAATTGGAGGAACCAGCCACATAAAACTTCCTCAGTGAATTTCTCAAGACACCAGACAAACAGCAGGAAATACGACAGATACGAGACAGATAGATATTAGATCTTTCTCAAAAATGCAGAAGATTTGTTTCCCTCAGATGCTGATGAGATCTAGTGAAAAGCTTCTTGCCATCTGAGTGCAGAGTCAGTCATGTGGAGAAGAGCAAGGACAGAAACCCTAAAGCTCACCAAGAATTTCTCTTGGGTCCTGACTAAAAGAGAGTTCCTTTTTGCAGCCCATCCTGATGGCTGTTCCTACCGCTTGGCTGTTGAATATCCCTGTGGTATGGTGGCTACTTCCACAGGTAATCTAATCCATCCTCTACTGGTTTGCTTTGTAAGAGAACATTTACAAATGTGCGAACAAAACAGGTTCTGGTCATACATATTTAAAAGTGAAGTGTATGAGGCTTCAGCTCAGAAGATAACACTGTATATTTATTTATCTTTTTAAAGCATTGTTGTAGTTCCTGGAGCTCTCCTTGACATCTTATCTATCACGCTGCTTCCACTGAATATTCTAACACTGTGCTGCTTTTAATCTTCAGATGTAAACAAAAGCCCATCACAACCTGACAAAAGAAGAGGCTGAATATTGATTTATCTGCAGAAAGAAAGTGTCCAAAGATAATTCAAAATACCCTCTGATCTACTAAATATCCATTATGTGGCATGTTCTTTTTTTTTCTTTTCTTATTTGGAGTCTCACAGGCCATATTTGCAGGGAGTATATACTGGGAGCTGAAAGCAACTTTACTTCATGATTGTAACTTTTTCATTTGTACTAGGTGCCATAAAGGGAAGAATGATAAATCAGTGGTGTAGTCTACTGTCACCTTGAACACTGTGTTCTGTTGTGGTCAACTCAACATGGCAGGAATAGAAAAGTCCTGGGAAAAGCAATGAGAGTGACTACGGTTTCCACATGAGGAGAGATTAAAAAACTTGAAAACTATTTAGGTCTCAGTTTCCCATATGCTTTCCTCCCACCTGCAACTCACCTGGCATTAGGAAAGATTAGCCAGAGCTGGCTGAGGCTGGGACTACTGATATTTTGTATCTCCAGAGGTATTTCCAGTTCCCTTACCACCGTGGACTTTCACATCTAGTCTTTCTTTGATGCAGGGAAGCCAGGGGCACAAGCACAGATATAAAGTCAGCAAGAGTGTGTCCTTAATACGAAGATTGGGAAGGGAGACTAAGAGTAAATGTATTCTCTCAGATGAAAAATTACTTGCAAAAGATATTTTTATCATGATGCATGTGTACAATGCCTAGCAGAGTGTTTTCCAATGCTTCCAAAATACAAATGTGAAATATGAAGAAAGACAGAACTGGCAGTGATATATAAATAATAAGTGACATGGAAAAAGCCCATTAGGAGCGCTACTAATTTAGTTCTGTCTTAATTATACTATTAGGGTAAATGTCACCAGATGATGCATTTATATACAGTCTTCCAAATTCTTTTTCCTGGAATGCAGAGAAAGAAATTATCCATAAAAAAAATTTATAGTAGTATTAACCCTATATGTTGGAAGCTCTATAACTGTCAGGACAGTTTACTCTTTTCCTTTAATCAACTTCTATGACAAAGTTGGTTAGGAGAAATGGTAGTCAGATACAAGAATTACCAGCATACTTTTTGGACACCTCTGTTCCTGGATTGTTGTACCTGTATCAATTAAATAACTTATTTAAAATAATGTTCCATGTCACAAACTGGCAAGTCCAAGATGCTAGATAGCTCTCAACAAAGGAACAAAATGAAATGATTAATGGTCAAAATAACTAAAGAACTAGTAATAAATCATTTTAAAAATCAAATTACTTGATATTCAACTCTGACCCTCTGTACCTAGAAAATTCATGTCGAAAGCTATAATTACCCTTTTCATAAAATGGATATTTCATTCTTCCACGAGAAATATGCAGATAAGAGAAGAACATCAAAATTCATAACTGCTCAGATTTTTCAGAAATCCTAATTTTTTCTAGCAAGAAAATGTTACCATCTGGCCTCTGTGGGTAGAGATCAAACACAGAGCTGAGATGCTGCAGTTTGTTACCATTTATCACAGAGCAGAGGTAACATCACCGAGGGCTTCACTCAGCCTTTTATTAACAACATGCCAGGTATGTTAGGGTTTTTTGAAAAACAAAAGCAAAATAGCACAAAACAAAATTAAAGAAAATACCAAATATCCAACCAAAATAACAAGAGCAATTAAAAAAAACCAAGAAAATTTTCTTAGTGGAATAAATTTAAGCTGATTTTTTTTCTTGTGTCTGTGCAGGGTTACCAGCACTCACTCCCTCTGAGCTCAGGTGAAAAAAATATCTCCTCAGATATTGCTATTTGATTCTGAAGGTGGTCTTTTACAAACCCCCGTCAGAAGTGTGGCATTTTGAAAGCAGGCAATGGGTGCTGAGGGGATGCTACACACATTTGTCTCTGTGCACTTGAAACACCTCTTTGTTACAGGTCCGCCTGGTGCTCCAGGTCTGTGGTGTGTAACGCCATGGGAGTGTCCCTTGCCATTCTGCATTAACGGTGCCTGTCAGGCACACAGCACTCATGCCTCACAGACTTGTGACCTGGCACAGATGGCACCTTTGCTTACACCTGAGTTTGCCTCTGTACATTCTAAAGTACTTGATTTGGGTTTGTTTTTGTTTGTTTGTTTGCTTTGTTTTGTTTTATTTCTTTGATTGTTTGTTTTTGTTGTTGTTGTTGTTGTTTGTTTTTATTTTTGTTTTTAATTTTTGTTTTAATCTGTAATACAAAGCTTCTTTACAGGTGTTTGGCATGCAGGTCCTGTTGTTAATCCAATCCTTCAGGATCTTTCTTGACTTGTACAAGAGGAAAAAAAAAAATAGAAGAACTCTCCTGGGAGTGTATGTAGCCACCCACTTCATTATTTGTCTTCCTTCAACAACCCCAGAATCCAGATTTTAATATCTGCTAATGGGCTGAGAACATGCAAACCTTCATCTTTGTCATGCTTTGAGCACTACAACTCTCTGAAAAAGCCTTTAGGTGCAATTGAGGACAATGGATAAAAATATACATTTAAATGTGTTTTCACTACGTTCTGCTGGGATCATGACTTGCTTATAACTCCTACAAGCCTCTGCAGCAGACCTGTTGAGTAATGGGAAAAAATCCCTGCCCGGGACTTAGTGCAAACAAGCAGGAAAGGGAAAGGAATGACACCTCTCAATCCCTATTCTCCAGTGATTCAGAGTACATGAAGAACTCTCAGTAGCACACTATCAATTAATAGGGGAAAAACACGTTTGTGTGTGTGTGTAGGTGCATTACTGGGTCAGGGTCTTTTCACTTAAGGATAGTCCTGTCCCAGAACACCTTCTGGAGTCCCATTAACAAAGAAAACACCTTAAACACCTTTTAAAGACATCTCAAACAGACACTATAGAAGGTCATTTTACCAGAAGTTTCTCATTACAAAATTCTCAGAGAGTTGTGGAGTAGAAATTCATATTGTGAACAATGCAAACTACACAAATGGAAGAAGAAAAGAAAGCAAGCTCATGTAAAAAAACACAAAATTAAAAAAAAAGAAATTTCCTAATTAAGAGAATCAATAACCTACAATATTTCAAAAGAAGAGATTTTTTTTCTTAAGAATTTTGCAAAGGATGTTAATCAATTTTCCAACAATGAGAAGATTGAACTGTCACTTGCCCATCTTAAATTTCACCTTGACTTCTTCTGCCACACTGGTTTACTTTTCTGAGGATTGTCTGTGTCTCACTTCCAGTCTGAACTTTTTAGGACTGTAATGTCATTGGAGATTATTCAGTTTCTTTATTCTTCTTCTATTAATAACTCAACATCTTCCTTTAAACCAAAACAACTTGGTACAATAATTCCACAATATCCACACTTTATTTGTTTTAAGATTCTTAGTAGATAAGGAGTAGATGAATGTATGAGTAAATTAGAAGATGATCATAAACATTTAGACTACAATTTCACCCAAATATATTAGCTGTTACATGCAGAAATATCTTTAGTTTTTTAATTTAAATTCCAGCTTATTTTTGAACTGTATTTAAAGCACAGTGTCTATGTTGATTTTAGAATGAGGCTTTGTAAAACTGTCTATAAATGGGTAAGGTATGTCTGGGATATTACTTTGTAGCTAGAACAAGTTAAAATTATTCTATGAAGGAAATTAAATAAATAAAACCCCCAAACCTTTTCTCATATATATAGCTGAATCTTTTACTGAAATGTACTCTCTGCTACAACCGTTCATCTATATGACAGTTTTAACCAGACTGATGTCAGATACATTACTATCTTTTTTCCCCACCATTATAAGGTCATAATCTGTTTCAGTCAGTTAAGAGATCCAAATCCTCCTGAAGTAGATCTTAAGCAATCAGCTTTAAGTATGTCACATCAGATTGGCCTTTTGCTGTGCTAACTTTAAACTAGGATGAATTATTCCACTTATGCTTGTCCTGGTGTAATCCAATTTCACCATTCTCCCCGAGCATTGCCTCTGGCTAGCAGCTGCTCTCCTCAGGGACTGTCCATCAATACCTCTGAGCTCGAGGTCACTCCACCTTCCTGACCAAGGACAATGAAGAAACATGTGTCACAGAGGCTAATTTAGAGTGCCTAAATCATCTGAAACACAGGTGAAATTTGCCTTGTAACATAATTTAAAGCAAAAAATTAACCTTATGCCTTGGAAACACCTACCCTTGATAATTACATGCTTATGGCCAACATGAAACTCCATGTGCATTAAACCAATCTCTCATGTTCACCCCATATCCTGGTACATCCAATAGTTCAGAAAGTCAGGAAAGGTCTTTAAAAAACAAGTACTGTGCTTTGTTTCATAATCTATATTAATAGTTGAAGAAGGAGACTTAATAAGATATTTAGTTTATTCTTATTGGCCTTCTCCAGTTTCTTGATGAGTAAAAAATAATGGAAAAATGGCACTTTCATAATTTGCCCTGTGAAATGGTCTTCAGTTGTGATGATGGTGATGTTCTTTTCTTTCTATTTATATTTCTTTTTTACTTTTTTTTTCTCTTTTGTTTTAGATATAGACTTGAAAGCTTCTAACTTGATGCTGTTAGAGAATGGGAAAATCAGAGAAAATTTGGAAAGAACACCTGCAGTCAATCTGGAACAAATTCCTCCTAAAAGCACGGACAACAATCAATTCAGCTAAGTCTGTGCAGTTCATTCCAGAGAAGGTTTGAAATGCCCATGTTATCCTTTATCCATGTTATGGGTATCTTTGTCCTTTCCTCAATCACTGGTTTGTTATTCTGTGAAGGATCTAGGAGCCCTGCTTTTGGGCCTTAGAAATTCATATTAATCTAAGGTGAAACTTGAAGAATACTCTGTTCCTCCTCTTTTTTCATTAATTAAAGATAAAATTCAGACAATAGCTGGTATCTTAACTGGAACTCCCCTCAAAAGCCATTTGTTTTATAGTGGAGTTCAGGATTAAATCTCATACTCGAGCCTGGCTCTTAATTTTTCAGCATTGTTTTCATGGCTTCTTGTGACAGAATAACACGCACAGCGTAATGAGTTTGCCACAGCCATAAAGTTTATTGACTTAGACTTTTATCTCAAAGCATTGATATTTATGTAGGTAGATCGATGGATCACAGATGTTCACAGATGACCTAGCCAGTGGCATTATTCAGTATAAAACAAAAATACTTTTCATCAGGCTGCAGCTTCTGTGAATTTGCATCTCTTCAACCCTTTCATTTTTTGTCAAAGTGGCTAAAATATTTATGTGCACAGGAGAAACAACACTAGGATATGAAATAGTGTAGAAATAAGTTTAAAATCTTTGAGGTCTAGCAAAGACACACTGGAATAGGTTGCCTAGAAAAGCAGTAGAGCCTTGATCCTTGCCAGGCCAGAGGCTGTTACACAAATGTAAACTCTGTCATAAACTAGATTCTGTGCACATTCAGTCCAATTGCAGAATTGATTTATGAAGAAGATGTCCTTTGGATAATCTTATCATTTCCAATTTCTGTGAGAAAATCAAAATCTACGCTTTATCAATGGAAAAAAAGTGTGGGGTTTTTTTGGGGTTTTTTTTTGTAAATATGAACAGTGGAGTCATGATGCTAAGAACACCATTATGATCACAGGATTATTATTTTATTAATGCTGATTTAGACTTGGAGAAAATAAATAGTGAAATATATTCATACATGTTATTTTTTCGTCCCTGAAGGCCTTGGTAAGTTATTATAATCAGGGATAGGACGTTATTTAGAGAGGTGATCTATGAAGACTTAAAACCTTGCTAAGACTGTCCTCAAATTCGCTAAAAGATATTTTGGTTTTTTTCTAACAAGACCATCTGATGCAGATGTATGGTGCCTTCAGTGACTGTGAAACGTCAAATATTAACAAATCAGACTTCACTAATCATTTTGTTATTGAAGACTGGGCTGAAGTCCTTTTGCCAGATAGATTTTTAGACTTAGGGAAACAAAATGAAAGAAGAAAGTAAGAAAAAAATAAAACAACCAAACCAAACCAAATTAAACTAACCAAACAAAAAAACTTATAAACTAAAACAAAACAAAACAAAAAAAAGCAACAACAACAACAACTAAACCCCAGAATTTCAGACATACAAAATAAATAAGAAATGTATTAAAAAATAAAGAAAAACAGAAGTGCGGCTTAAAGAGGTATGTCAGACATATGTTGTGTAAAACAAATTTGAATGGCAGTGGGATTTTTTTGTTATTCATTTCCATCAGCATTGAGAAAATTGTATCATCATTTAACTAGTCTCCTGATATTTTTGGTTCAAAATCCAGGAAGTTTATATAGTAATAATAACAACAACAACAACAACAACAACAACAATAACAATAATAATAATAATAATAATAAATGCCTTATAGATAACTTCTAGTGCACTTCTAAGTTTACAAGACTCATCCTTTCTTGGAAATCATTATTCACCAGTGTCATCACAGAGGAAAAAAAACCAAAACCCCTTCTGGACTAAGTTTTCTTGGTTTAATGTTAAAATTCATAATTGTAGAGGATAGATTACTTTCCTGATAAGACACCAAAACTGGATAGCAAAGCAGGAATAACATCTTTACTTTTAATTTCACAAGTATCCAAGTCTTCACTACATATCAGGGTGGTGAAAATTTTTGTTTTCAGACTTTGGAGAATTTAAATTCATAGGAATTTAAAAGAGTGTAGATTACCAACTTCCTGCTCTCCCTCAAGAAGGAGTTCTTTCCAGTTGTCCTTTTCAGAGAAACAGACATTTTAGTATGGCAATTAGCTAGTTTACTTAACTGAGAAGCAAATATTCCTGTGATCACTCAGGCTAACAGCAAAAGCAAGCAAGAACAAATCCGTACTTTAATGACTGCAGATGGCAATACTATTCTACATCTCATCTCTTCTGCATTGCAAATTCTCTTATTAATATCCTTATATGTCCATTTTAGACTTGGTGATTTTTTTTTTTTCATGTTACTCCATATTTCCCCATGGTGTTCGTAATTAAAAGTCTCCAGAGTAGACTAAAGTTAATCTGAGCTCTTGTTCTGCCTCTGAGTTCCATAATTATAAATTTCTACATTCATGGCTTTTCATAAACGACCCAATGTTTTATGCACTGCTATAGCAATGCTGCTACTCTTTTTTTTGGGGAGGAAACAAGGGCAGAAGGGTATTTCATCTACATCCTGAGAGCCAACTGCACATCAAGTCAGGCTTGAAAACAGAAACCTGGAGCACATAAGCTACAGATGCTTTTGTGGGACAGGTTTCTTGGCTTTCCTGCATGAGGTCAATTACAGTAGCAATTACATCACAGCTTTAGCCAAAATCCTCCTTTTGGCATTGAAACAAATCACCTCCTGGCATCCACTACAGATTTCAGATCGGAGGAAAAAAAAAAAAAAAAAAAGAAAATAATAATAAAAAAATAAGGTCCAGTGTAATTTGGGTGAGGATAAGGGTGCAAGCTGAAACTTCATGAAAAATATTACACCATAACTCTATGACAGGTCATTGCACTATCCACTCTGATCTGCTCAATAAGTCTCCTCATAATTTTTAGTGCATGCCCTACTGTGGTCGAAATGCTTTATCCCCACTTTCCGGTAGCAAACCTAATTCTCCAAAGGGGGAAAAAAAATTGTAAGAGGGAATGTGTCGTGAGTAAAATACAACCAGCCAGATGGCACATGGCTCTGGGTCAAGTGAAAGACAAATCTGCAGCTCTCCCAGGGCAATAGTGGGGAGGGACTGAGTTGCATGAGATGTAATCCTTCTACCAGCTCTCTGGCCTGTAGGGCAAACAGATCTTTTGCGGCATCACAAAGGGTTCAAGTGCCCTCTATACTTCGATTTGAAGGTAGGAGACAATACAAAACTTCAGATCCTGAAAAAAACAACAGAAAAAGAGGCTCTGTACTCTGTAACTATTTAAGGACTAAAAGCAATTAGAAGAATCAATTATCTCAATGAAAGCCTAATGAAACATCTACTGAGGTATGAGGTAACAGAGTGGTTTTAACATTTGTCTTGTCTGTTTCCACACAACTTTTGTCCAAGAATACTGACCCTCACAAAAAGTTGGTTGGGAACAATTTCCACCTACAGAAATGCCAGACCTCACACCTTGAAGGAGTCTCAGCACCTTCAATGGCATCAGCTTCTGCTGCCCTGTGTCTGCCAGGACACTCTGGCTGTGTCCTTGCCCCTTTTCATGTGACAGCACAGGGGTTTAGGTGCACAGGATGGCCCTGGGAGAAGGAAATCTGTAGGGTTTTGTTTCCCCTTGCAGTCTTACTAATTTAAAGTGAAAGTAAAACATCCTTGTAACCAAGTTGTCTCTGCCCGCCTAAGTATCTTGCTGCTGCCAAGAGGGATGCCTCCCTTTCTCTTCCCTGCTGTCATTCCTTGAGATGTGCAGCCTTACATTGTTCTGGAACTGAGAATTCCAGTTCCAGTTCACAGAATACAATTCAACTTGCCAACTCAGCAGAAAACAAAGGGATCAAAATAAGACCTAAAAAATTAAAATTAAAAACAAAAATCAGGTAATTAATACTTGCTTAGGTGACTGAACTGGCTCATAAGGGTAAGGCATGTATCAGACAGACCAAGAGAAGTAACAGGATCATACCATACCAGTAGGAGTTTAAAAAAAAAAAAAAAAAGTTGTTCTTCCTGCAATATTGTAATTGGTCTATATGCATTTTCACTCATATTATCCTAGCGATTCACTTTCTCTATGTTTTGATTTAACAGTATAGAAGGATTTGGGAGGGCAGGGGCATGGACACAGGAAGTGGGGAGAAAAGAAACAAACTCTTCAGTTTGAGGGTAGACTTTGATTAACTGCTAGAATGAAGCCAGAGCTGTCGCACAGAACATGGAATTACACTCAGTGGAGAGGTTAGATTTTGAGATAAGGCTTCCTCAGACACACTGGAGAACAAAACCTTAATTACAAGCCAAGGCACAACCTTTGTCCACCACTGGACCCCACCTGGAGCACTGCATTCAGCTCTGGGGCCTTCAGCACAGGAAAGGCAGGGACCCACTGGGGAAGGTCCAGAGGAAAGGCTGAAAGAACCAGCATTGATCAGCTTGGGAAAGAGAAGGCTCTCTACAGTCCTTAGAGGACCTTGCAGTATCTAATGGCACTCTAAGAGAGCTGGAGAGGGACTTTTGACAAAAACTTGTCAAAGGGGAATGGCCTGTGCTTTTAACTAAAAGAGGGTTGATTTAGATTAAATAAAAGAAAGAGTTTTTACAATGAACATGGTAAAACACTAGCACAACTTGTCCACATCCTCCATCCCTGAAAACATTCAAGACCAGATTGAGCACAGGTCTGAGGAGCCTGATCTGGTTGGAAATGTCCCAGTTCACTGCAGTGAACAAGTTGGTATAAAATGAACTTTAAGACCATTAAGGCCAAAGTGGCCTCTTGCAACCCAAACCATTCTATAATTTTATGACCTGCATGCTCAAGTGCTTGTATTATGGCTCAGAGGGCCACCATGCCAAATTCCTGCTAAGAGGAATTTGGAATTATTTGGAATTAGTACATATTTTAGTATTTTTGCCTTTTTTTTTCTTCTTTTTCTTTTCTTTTGGGATGAGCCCCTTTGTCCCTCAGGCAACCAAGGCCCTTAATTGATGTGCAATTTTCACAAGCAGAAACACACCACGTTGCTTCTCATCTTTGCTTATGAAATCTTTGAGAGCTTTATGTGATCTGGGAGGAGCTGACCAAGGACTGAGCAGCTCTGTGACCTCTCCTTGCCACCTCCCAGCCGTACCCACATAATGCCTCTCAAACAAGCACCTCCTTCATGGCAGGCAGAAATGGATCATCCAGGAAGATTAAAAGCCTGGTCAGAGAAAAGTGGCTTTCTTTCATCTTAGCCAAGGTTTCAGCAGCTCTTAAACCCCTAATTGCCGAGCCTTAACACTCCACTTCCTAGGCTGAGGCATGATGTGGGCTCTGTATTTATTTATCTCACCCTACCAGTCTTCCACAGAAAATACAGTAGTTCTCTTTTTATGAAGTAGGAACATTTGGCAGCACTGCAGGTGCTTTTTGTCCAGTATCTCTGTTACAGCAGGCAGAAGCTAAATGGGTGATTACGGATGCACAAATCTCAAGAGATTCAGAAGTTTATTTCTGACAGGCACCCAGGAGTGCTCTCGTTTGTGTACTATCCAAAGACACTAGTCAAACCTCTTATGTATTCATTTCTAACACTGCAGTGTCCTATTTGAAGACAATAGCCCAAATTCATTTACAAGAAAGTTTCCCTGACTTCCTTCTTTTTGCCTCAAAGAGGTTAGGCTCCAGGAATGTCAAGTCAGAATGGGTTTGTTTAGGCAGATACAGATTTATAAGGACTCAGACTTGAGACATCCTAGGCGTATTGTACTGTGACATGAGACAAGTTAGACTACATTCGGTTTTATGCTTAGATCTGGTGATTTGAATGGTAACACACAGCAATATATAAGCAGGGTAAGTGAGAAATAGAGAAACTATTCCATACAGAAGATTTTCTTTGAACAAAAATATGTCTGTGCCCCAAAAGCTTATGTTTTCTCCAGATAGAGCAGTCATTCTAAAACTGATATGTCTTCCCTTCTTCCCATCTTGGCTCTCTTACACCCAGGGATCAGCCTTGTTTTGCATGAACAGGCAAAATACTTTGCCTACGTGAATGATGACTGAGCAGTGTAAGCTAAAAAAGGAAATCCTACCACCTTTCCTCCTTCTTTGCACAGCAGAAGGACCACGATTGCTATTAGCCAGCGGTCTAGGAGGACAAGCACACCATAGAGGCACAGAAGTAGAAACAGAGCCTCAAGATGAATGTGCAATATTTGCACATAGGCATATTCAAATGGTAGGGCAGCGGGATTTAATTGATTTCAATAGTTTGGGGTGCCTGTGTTTCAGGTCCCCGTGAGAAAGGAGATATTCTGTATGGCTTGCTTTAAGGTTTTGTTTTTGGTTTGTTGTTTGTTTCTTTTTTTCCTTAGAAATCAGCCCTGTAAATGGGGTGTATTGGACTCTGGTTAGGGTCTTCATTTAACCTTTCCTGGCTTTGCACAACAGCAGCTTGTAAAACTGCTACCTGTACTTTTGATTAAAGCAGAACTAATATAAAACAGCATTTCCATCTGCTTATAAGTCTCAGGTTAAATTAAGAAATAAAGATCCAGCAGACAAAAGCAAGAGAAGATTTTGAAATTTGCATAAGCAATATTTTCAGAGATTAAAAAAAAAAAAGAAGTTCATTATGAACCTTGGGCAAAGATTTGAGCGGTTTCTTATTTGATCAGAACCTGTTTGTTTATCCCTAACTTTAACCATATGGGAACAGTTTTATGGAGCAAGCTCATAAAATGAAAATGACAGAGCGCACAGCTCAATCTGAGTCTGCTTGGGCTGTAAATATCTTGTTATCACCCACTATATGCTCTAAACCTTAACTCCTGTATTAGCATAGTCAGTGCTGTGCTCTTCCACACTGTAAAGATAGCTCAGCCCAAAGATCTAGAAATGTAGAATGCCAAAATCACACATCAATATAGAAAATGTCAGCATTGTAAAACAAAGGGCAGTAGAAGGATGGGCATCAGCTTTAATGAGAAAGAAGGAAGGGGGAAAGGAAAGGAAAGGAAAGGAAAGGAAAGGAAAGGAAAGGAAAGGAAAGGAAAGGAAAGGAAAGGAAAGGAAAGGAAAGGAAATTCAGAGAGTCAGAGAGAAGGGAAGAAGGCACAAAGGAAGCAGAGAATTCTTATGAAATATAAGGTCAAATCAGACAGGTGAGGGAGGAAACTCAGTCCCAAAAAGACAATGTGATTTGCCAAGACAGCAGAACAGATCAGTGGAAGAGGAAAGTAAATGTGATTTAAAAAATAAATTTCTAAATTGATTTTTCTGGTTTCTTTTACTGAGCATTTCCACAGCACATAGTTGCAGACAGTCATGGCATGGCAGCTCTGTCTTAGTCTTTTAGCTTTAAGAAAGAAAGAATAAAAAAAAAACTCCAACAAAACAGCAACTAAGCCCAAACACCGACAAAAGCAAAGCCCAAGAAACCCTTCTCTCACTTCTGCTGCCTGGAGGGATACAAACACTCCTTGCCCAGTTTCGGAGGATGCCTGTTGGCTCATTTACTTGATGCCACATCAGTTTCAGCTGATCACCTGACACAAACTCCCCGAAGGTTGTGATCCTCCTTATGCACCTGATCCAGGTATCCAGTGTCTCAGTATCACCAGGGTGCTAAGAAGAGTTAAAATTCATCCCCAACTGCTGTTATACCTGCTCCCATCAGCGCCTAGTTACACATCAGATTGATTGTAAAGCTTTATTGTTTTATAAGTCTCTGCTTGGTCTGTTACCAAGTCACATTAACAATCTGTTAATGGTTTTCATTATTCCCAAAGCATCCACAATAGGTGTCTACGACCTGGAAACAGTCCTTAGAGGAGTGAAGAGTAATGAGGATAATTGTGTTGCTCTGTTCCTCAAGTGACATTTCTGATGCTCTGGCAGCAAGGGTTCTGAACCTGGTTTCTGCTCCCTGAGCAGTGTCTGGCCCATAAACAAAGAGATGTTAAGAAAATGTAAAAGCACCCGGCCACAATACGGAGCAGAGAAATTCAATTCACTCCCGGCAGCACTTAAATTCAAAGAAGGGAGGGAAAAAGTTAAGGAAAAATGCAAGCCTACCTGGGAGCTGCTTCCTGAAAGTAAACCCTCATCCATCTTTAATGGAAACAGTGGAAGTAAACAGGCTGGCTTCAGTCATTTAAATGTAAATTTGCCTGGTCACTGCAGAACCTATGAGGAAAAAATCTTGTCTTAACAACTTGATGAGAATTTTTAAGTCCAATCTATAGTTTCTTGCTAGGGAAGGTGGTGCTAAATAACAATTAGGAGGACATTAGCCAGCACCTGTGAAACACAACTCTAGTTCCCAGCCTCACCACTGATCCGCAATTCTGACATTGATCAAATAACCTGACTTCTCCATTCATCTGTTTTCCACTCATCTTATATTTAATTGAAAAAATAAGTTTTCATACCATTGATTGTTGCTTTTCATGCATTCAGACAGCAGAAAGAAACACTTGGGGACATATCAGCTGATGTTTTCAAGCACATCTGTTGTTGAAAGGAAAATAATTCTATACTTGGGTGGTTAGAAAGATTTGAAGAATCTATTCCCTGATTAGTTGTCCTTATAGAAAGGGATAAATTTTTCCTCAGGCTCCAGGATGCTTTGTAAGCAGATATAATTACTGTAAGCTGGACTTAATCACTGGTGGAGCAAAGCACATTAAAAAAATTACATATATATATATGTGACATTACAGAGTCAAATTATTCAAGTATTAAAAAAAATCTCTGTTAAACTATTTTTTTAAAGGTCTAACATGACTTGCTATCAATAAACAACCAATGTCATAGAAAAAATAACAATATGGAAAGATGAACTGAAAGACAAGAAGAAATTTAGATAATTCTGAAAAAAAACTTCAGTGTGAAAGTGTGGGATTCTTTCCCAGACAAAAAATTTCTCAGTTGTATCTGCATGCACTCCATTTACTGTGCTGTGTTATATGTCCCTGCTTCCCTGTCCCTGAGGGTCACCTGTGGTGCCTACTGAGTCCAAAAGCAGGGTCACTGTAGGCTTTAAAGGTCAGTTCTCTGTAAGATGGCTCTGACATACTTTGACTCATGCAGGGGATTTTTGATGGAGATGATAGAAATTGGGACAGTTCCTCTTTCTGTGAGTCTTCAACTATCTTTCACAGACTGGTCAAGTCAGGTCCCAATTAACCAAAAGATTCAGGGACTGAAGCCAAAAAAATACTAGAAATTGTTTCTTTCCATTGAAAACATGGCATATGCACACCTAAATTTCAGTAAACAAAATTTAGGATACTAAATTTGTGTCCACAGTCCTGACATCTTAATTCCTGCCTGTTACTGTTCCCATACTGATGGAAATAAATTGTCTAGACCTCATATCTAAGTGTTATTAGAGTCCAAAAACTATTGTGCATCTCTCATGAAAATCTCTGTTTTGTAGTCTTCTTGAATCTCATGCTAAAGGACCTTTTTTTTTTCCCCTTTGTGAGTAATCAGACACCCCACTGCCTAATTGGAGATCATGGACCCCATGATAAGAGTAAAGGACTGAAAAATAATTGGCTATTGCAATGCTCAGGTTTGAAGTCCCTAAATCCAATTCTGTATTCACACTTAAGAACTACACCGGACTGGTTTACCCACAACATGAATTTTTCTTTTTAAAGACTTATTTATTAATTTTTTCAATGATTTTTAAACAGTTTTGAGGAGTCTTAGCTTTTGTTAGTAAATATTCCCATGTCAGTCATTTGGACTAGTCTGAACAGACCAGACCTAAAGCTGATGCATACCTTGATGCAGAGCACATGTAGATGTTTTATTTATGGCCCTGATTACTCATCTTCTTTTTCATTTAGCAACTTACATTAAAGTACAAGAGAATATAATATCACAAAATAGCAACAACACAAGTGTAAAGGCAATGTAAAGCAGTGATTAACAGAGAATGAAGTTTATATTTGTTACAGTCATTCTTAATTTTACACATCATAATATTTTGTTCTATAGATCTGTAACTGTTGATACAAACAAGGTTTTTTCTAAAAGAAAGTTTGTCAAAACCAGTCCCATGTTTAATTCTTGAGACCATAGTGAAAGTATCAATTCACTGTGAGGTTCAGTATTGTTCTGGGTGTCCCAGGGTACATTTCCCTAAATCCTTGATTTTTATGGGGTTACATGGCAATAAGCAAAATAGCTTCTGAATAAGCAAGTGAATTTCTTCTTTTAATGGTGAGGTGATAGCTCTGCATCTTCCTCTTTTTCTCTTCATAAAGCATTTAAATTATTCTGAATATATTTATTTATACTTCTAAAGAAATAAAAAAGGAGGAAAAAAAGCAGAAAACGAAGGAATCTTGCTACATAAAAGAAGAAAAGAAAATATAATCTTTTACTTTTAATTTGTATGCCAGTAACTTATAAAATCTCTGGGTTATATGAAGCTTTTAATTTATCACCCAGAAATGAACCTTCTCATTGAAAACACATTTTATTGAATTGCATTAAAATTATTTAGCCATTTTTATAGGCATGAGGTGATCAAATACATAATGTATTTTGATGGTCCCCAAAATATCCCTGATGTGCGCTAGCTTTTGCTAATTAAATTCAGAATACTTGTTTTTTTAATGTTTCGTTTTTGTTTCTCTTTTTCTGCCTCTCTCTTTCTTGCTTTCTTGCTTTCTTTCTTCTTTCTTCACAGGAAAAAATAAAGGTCAGCTGTTAATTAGCGGTTTTCTGAAAGTATCCATTAATATTACATAAATTACTGCCTCAAAATCCAATTAGAATCCTGGGCCATATTGAAACTAAATAGATCATTTAATTTTCAGGGCACAATATGAAATGAGGTCTAGGAAAGAAATCAATACTGGTTCAGTAAGGAAATATCAAGAGAGGTGTGTGTGTGGGGGTGGTGGTGGTGTGTATACTCACATAACATAGTAATCTCAGCTTTATGAGAACTTGGATGTATGAGATAAACGTGTATTTAAATGCAAACCTGGCTTTAAAACAATAGGAAAATATCTAACTCTTCAGATGCCTGTGTTTTTTATTCTGTGGGGTTTTGCCCTCCTGATCTTCTCCCCCTCCCCGCCTTGTTGTTGTTGCCTTTTTTGGTTGTTGTTTTCTTTTTGTTTGGCTTTTTTTTTGTTGTTTGTTTGTTTGTTGTTTGGTTTGTTTTTTTGGGGGGGGATTTGTTGTGGGGTTTTTTTGTTTGTTTGTTTTTATTTGTTTTTTGCTTGTTTGTGGTCTTCCCTTTTTTTTTTTTCCTTTCAACTGTGGTAAACTCCTTTTCCAATTTAATAAAAGAGAACATTAGAAACTTTTGATTAAAGGAGGAGATGACCATAAAATCAGATTTTTTGAATAAGAAAACTATAGACAGGTAGAAAAAGCTATTTTAGTGTTTTATCTGTTGTGGAAGTTGTATGATTTGACCATGAAAACATAAATGAAACAATGTACCTGGTTTCTATGCAGCAGACATTGTGATTCAGTACTCGTTGAATAGTGGCAATATTTGAGTTTCTTGAGCATTTATGAAGAGATGGAATTGAGTTGGTTGGCCTAATGGCTCTTAAACATTTTAGGACATTTGGAGAGCCAGTGGTTTTAGCACTTTCTTTTAGCAAGAACCCTTCTCTGTACATAATGAACAATAATTGATCAATATGACATGGAAATGTGTTTTTGTTATTATTAGCTTCTCCTGCGGATAAAAGGAGTGCAAGTACTTCTACAAAAGACCATTAGGCAAATGGACTAGAAGTATCAAACTGTTAGATTGAATGGGCAGCTCCAGAGCCTGAAGAAGCCAGATTTCTAAGCAAATAAAATTGGTAGATGGTATCACAGCCACTTTTCCAGCAAAAAAAGACCTGGAAAACAATGGTGCAGCACATTCAGCACAAATTGCATTAGCAGGTCAAGCAGCTGGTGAGAGACGAGTAGGGAGATGGAAAATAAGATAGCAAGCAACAAGGGAGAAGGAGGTAGTAGAATTCTGGTTATAGAAATTTCTACTCTTTTCAGAGAGCAAGGATAGAGTATATGAAGGATATCCTTGCAGACTCATCTGGACAAAGGGAAAGTTAGCTTAGAATGCACCTTTGAAAGGCTGCTGGGCCCCAACTCTAAATAAATCTAATCTAAAGTTGTTAATTATGGACCCAAAACACCAGTAGAAGGGTAGAAGATTTATCTGGATAAAACATTAAAATCCATGGGTGTTAACCAGTCAGGAAGGAGTGATTTAACAGAAGAAAAGAAATACTGGCAATCTCTGTCAAAATAAAAATGCTACTTTCCTTATGTTCCTTACCCAGTTATTATTCAGAAGAAAAATGCTTAGGTATAAAAATAAAATAATGGAAGGAGATTTTGTAAATAAATTCCTGGTTTGGGAAGTTGTGTGTGACACGGCAATTAGAATCCTGCTCTTGCAAAACCCTTGAAGACTTGTGCTGGGAGAGAAGGTGTGGGTAAGAAGGAGAATCCATGAAGCTCTGTTAAGTCCTGCCCCCTTAAAAGTTGTCAAGTTGTCAGAGACAGCAGCTAGGTTACTCAGGAATCAAAGAACCAATGCAAAGGTTCCAGAGAACCTGGAAATTCTTATCCATTTAGCACACAGCCAAAGTAGAAGGAATGCAGAGAATGTTAAGAATTTGATTGCTGGTTTCAGCTTCCTCAGTCTGCATAGGGATGGGAAAAAGGTTGTCCATTTTGATGGACTTGGGTTGGAATATTGGAACTTTTGGTTAGAAGTCAGGAAAAAAAAGTTTAATGGTGAATATTATAGTAACGCAAAAAAAAGACAAACATTTTTAGTGCATAATTCACTTCTGAATTTAGGACAAGCTGAAAGATGTGCTCATAGAATATGTTGACATGATTTCAGCTCTGAGAAATAGTTGAAGCCTGTTAGACCACTGATAATAAGTCTGATATATTTTTATTAATATTTAGTTTATACCAAATAACTTTGAAAAAAACTTTCTGAGACTGTCTCTGACATAACTATGCCAATGTTCACAAAGTTTTGTAATGCTGGAGATAATTTGGAGAACTGGTTACAAAAGTGCTGGTGTTTTCAAGAGGAAACAATAAACCTGAATAACTATATATTTAGTAAAGATTCGCTCTTACTTATTTTATGTAAAGTAGATTCCATCTAACTAATGTGACATTTTCATTTGAGAGGAGCATATGTTAAATTAATAAATACAACAGTGCTGGTACAGTGCTCTTAGATGTCCACGAGGCATTTGATTTGAGGCTATACAATATTTGATTAAGTAATTAAAACAGTTAGAATCAATGCAATAAATAGGTTTAAAGGAATGAACAGATGCATTTTGTTGTAAATAGTTTTGTTTGCAGTCAGATGCTACACCACTTACGAAGTTTATCGTGAGTGACGGAGCTGAAGCCTCAAGACATGAAGTTGAGAAAAGTTGAGTATCCGTGAGTAGGATTGAGCAGCTCAGGGGTGATCTTATCCATGTGAGTAAATACCTGTTGCCAAGGTGTAAAGAAGAAAAAACCTGACTCCTGCCAGTGGTACCCAGTAACAGGACAGGAGCCACTGGGCATAAAGTGAAAAAAAAAAAACAAACAAACAAGATATCTCCTTTAAACAAAAAAGAAAACAAAAGAAAAACAAAACAAAACTAAACAAAAAACCCACAAAAAACCCAAAAAACACTAAAAACCCAAAAAAACCTCAAAAAATACCACAACCCCCCAAAAACAAAAAACAAACAAATTTAAAAACCCACAACAAACAAACAAACAAACAAACAAGAAAACAAAAAAAAAAACCCAACCAAACAAAAAAGGTAGTTTATGTTGATCAAGCACTGGGAAAGGTTCCCCAGGTTTAGAGAGAGAGTGTGGAATCTTCCTTGCTGGAAATCTTAAAAATCCAGCTGTATAATGGCTGAGCAACCTGTTTTATTTGACCAAGCTTTGAGCAGCGTGGCTGGCCTAGGTGACTTCCAGACATGCTTTCAAACCTCAGGTTTTCTCTGATTCTGAAAAGTCTTGCTCAATTCTGATGGTAAGACAAAAGCAAGTCAATACTACAGGACTTGTTCAGGAAGGTGAAAATAAACATGATTGTTTTAATACACAGTCAAAAAAGTCTGAAAATCTTTGAAGGCCATGGTATCTAACCAATGAAAAGAAATTTTCATTACCATTATAGGGAGCAGTACCAAAAAGAGCTACCATAGGACCTAGGCCAGATAAAGAGGAAAGTCTTGAGGAGGAGGAAGACAGAGGCTAGATGATCTTCACATTTAACACAGCACAGCAATAAGGCCTCAAAGAAGAATGAGAGAAACATATCACATTAATGGTTTTCCCTTGCAGATGGGGTCTGTGTTCTGGATTATGTTGTGCCTCGTTCCTTTGTTCTGCAGCCTTGAAGGATGGCATATGGCCCCACGTGTTTTATACCAGACATAGCCTACTTAATCTTTTCAGCAACAATTAAGTTTCCACGTTAGCTGATTCACAGATTATTGTATCAGAACTATTAAACTGGTGGGTTGTTTTTCTTCCACCTCAGTTTAGCTATTTCCTTTTTGTTGTTGTTTATAAGAAACACTTGTCTCTGTGGTGCAGCACATACCAATATAGAACAGAATTACAATGTACTTCCAGCCAAAATCAGTTTATTGTCTATTTCAGTAGTTTTCTTATGGTAGCAATTATTCTCTGTAAGCCTGCAAGCAAGCAGCAGAAATCTGAAATCATCAAAGAGTTTTTATCTGCAGCAATTTCAAAAATGGCAGGTAGCTGATAGTTTAAACTTTAGTTCTCTGCAGTAGAGCAGTGTGAGAACTGGAGAATGCCATCTGCCTTCAACAGACTAGTTTTAAATGCCCAGGAATCAGGCTTGTGTTGCCATTGCTCATATGTGCTAGTTAAATCAAGCTGGCATGGCACAGCAACAAATGAGTTATCCGTAATAAAACTGATGGGTGAACTCCATCGCTCTGAGGGTCAGGGCTGCCTTGGAGAGGTGCATTCTCAGCTCTACCAAGTGTGTGCCACTCAACAGCAACTCTCTATTAAACCATAGGAAGATGCACTGGAAGAGTATTGGACACTGCCCTTTTATAATGCAATATAATGTTTCTAACCCGTCCTCATAGGAATAATGGGTTTTGTGCGTGTGTATACATACATACACACACACACACACACATATATACATATATATATATATATATATGTAGCAACAGGACTGCAAAGGGATTTATGCAGTCAAAAAAACAAAACCAAGCAAAAAGCCCAAACCCATTTTCTAAATTCCCAGACCTGGAGCTGAGAACTGAACATCCATAACAACGTGGTGATTCTAGAGGGTTACTATGAAATATTCTATTTCCAACAATGAGGACTGAGTCCCTTTGTCTTGGTTTAGCCCCAGTGGAAACTAAGCCCTGTGAAGAATTTTGCTCCCTTTCTGCCCCTCCAACCCCCGCAGTGGGATGGAGGAAAAAGCTGACAAAGGGAGNCTGGCCTAGGTGACTTCCAGACATGCTTTCAAACCTCAGGTTTTCTCTGATTCTGAAAAGTCTTGCTCAATTCTGATGGTAAGACAAAAGCAAGTCAATACTACAGGACTTGTTCAGGAAGGTGAAAATAAACATGATTGTTTTAATACACAGTCAAAAAAGTCTGAAAATCTTTGAAGGCCATGGTATCTAACCAATGAAAAGAAATTTTCATTACCATTATAGGGAGCAGTACCAAAAAGAGCTACCATAGGACCTAGGCCAGATAAAGAGGAAAGTCTTGAGGAGGAGGAAGACAGAGGCTAGATGATCTTCACATTTAACACAGCACAGCAATAAGGCCTCAAAGAAGAATGAGAGAAACATATCACATTAATGGTTTTCCCTTGCAGATGGGGTCTGTGTTCTGGATTATGTTGTGCCTCGTTCCTTTGTTCTGCAGCCTTGAAGGATGGCATATGGCCCCACGTGTTTTATACCAGACATAGCCTACTTAATCTTTTCAGCAACAATTAAGTTTCCACGTTAGCTGATTCACAGATTATTGTATCAGAACTATTAAACTGGTGGGTTGTTTTTCTTCCACCTCAGTTTAGCTATTTCCTTTTTGTTGTTGTTTATAAGAAACACTTGTCTCTGTGGTGCAGCACATACCAATATAGAACAGAATTACAATGTACTTCCAGCCAAAATCAGTTTATTGTCTATTTCAGTAGTTTTCTTATGGTAGCAATTATTCTCTGTAAGCCTGCAAGCAAGCAGCAGAAATCTGAAATCATCAAAGAGTTTTTATCTGCAGCAATTTCAAAAATGGCAGGTAGCTGATAGTTTAAACTTTAGTTCTCTGCAGTAGAGCAGTGTGAGAACTGGAGAATGCCATCTGCCTTCAACAGACTAGTTTTAAATGCCCAGGAATCAGGCTTGTGTTGCCATTGCTCATATGTGCTAGTTAAATCAAGCTGGCATGGCACAGCAACAAATGAGTTACCCGTAATAAAACTGATGGGTGAACTCCATCGCTCTGAGGGTCAGGGCTGCCTTGGAGAGGTGCATTCTCAGCTCTACCAAGTGTGTGCCACTCAACAGCAACTCTCTATTAAACCATAGGAAGATGCACTGGAAGAGTATTGGACACTGCCCTTTTATAATGCAATATAATGTTTCTAACCCGTCCTCATAGGAATAATGGGTTTTGTGCGTGTGTATACATAAACAAAACAAAACAAGGAATTCACCCAACACTTTCCATGGTGTTCAGTAATCCCCAGGAAAGCAGGGGATTACTGTAACATGTAACAATGACTTGAAAAGACCAACACCATCACTCTGATGGTGCCCCTCTTTACTTTTTCTTCTGATCAAGTTTTTATGCTGAGCAGGGCACCGGGCACTATGGAGTACCCCAGTGGTCAGCTGGGGTCACCTGTCCTGACTATGTCCCCTCCCAGCTCCCTGTACATACCCAGACCCCTCACTAGTGGGGTGGGGTGAGTGGCAGGAAAGATCTTTTTATATTTAAGCACTGTACAGCAATAACAGGAACATGCTGCAGCCTGAATTGCTGCGGTTTAAAACAAAAAAAAAATTAAAAAGTAATGTATTTTCAATTATTTAATATATTCTCATTTATTTTATAAAACCTGTTGCTACTTAATTATTTCCATTTGGAACTTTCTGTTTTGGGACAAGCTGTATTTGGTTTTGGCTGAGGAACAGTTCCGCCCAAAAATTATCCATTTTGTTCAAAATTTTTGAAGCTAATTGAGAACTATGAGAAAACCCAAAGAATCCCAAAGTGATCTCACAAAACTAGGTGAAAGAACCAAGGGTAACTTTTTGATAGAAAGGAAATAATGCAGCATGGAAGGAGAAAATTTATTTGCTCCTATACTCTGTTGGGAACTAAAGGTGGGAGAAAGGAAGAATCCTGCCTGTTTGGATGAATTTGACTCAACAGAAATAATTACTCAGAAAGAGCCCCGCTGTAGAACACGTAGAATAAACGGAAAGAAAATCTGACCCAGAGTAACATGTTCCAATTTGGTTACCTGATGAGACAAAAATGTGTTATTGCAGAAATAAAAAATATGGAATCAAAAATGATGGAATCAGATAATGGCTTGAGTCCAAGAAAATCTTGTTCCACCCCCTGCTATGGGCAGGGCACCTTCCACTGTCCCAGGTTTCTCCAATCCCCATCCAGCCTGGCCTTGGACACTTCCAGGGATGGGGCAGCCACAGTTTCTCTGGGCACCGTGTGCCAGGGCCTCACCACCCTCACAGTAAGGAATTTCTTCCAAATATCTAATCTAAATCTATTATCTTTAGTTTAAAACTATTTTACCTTGTCCTGCCACTATCTGCCCATGTAAATGATCACTCTCTGTCTTTTTTTATAAGTCCCCTTCAGGGCTGCAAAAAGGTCTCCCTGGAGCCTTCTCTTTTTCAGGCTGAATACCCCTTGCTATCTCATCCTGTCTTTATAGGAGAGATGCTCCAGCCCTTGGAATATCTTTGTGAACATTAAAAACAGCTTTCTTCTTTGAAATAACTGCAGCATGTGTATCTATAAATAAATGATGTATTGAAATGAGTAAAGTGCTCTTATTTTGATTTCTTATAATGGAAACATATGGAAATATTCAGCAAAATTCAAAGGCAACTCATTTAAAACTTACTAAAAAAATATGGAACTCATTTCCACCAGATACAATTTGATGCATACATTTTCATAGGGAAAATATCAATATCTGCAGTTATATTAAAGAGCATCATATGGGAGTTTTCCTGATTTTGAGCAAAATACAAACTCTATATGACTGAAACAAACAAAAGCTGTCCCTACAGGGACAAAGTTTAAGCATTTCCAAGAAAATGAAAAATTTACTTTTCTAAACCTAAATTTACTACAAAGGCAGAAGCAACACTACAGATAAGGTCACATTCACCATGAATTTTATGTATAAATTGAAGGAGAAAGATTCTCAGAAGCAAAGTATCAAAAAGTATAAAAAAAATTACTACTATAAATATTTTCATGAACATTCTACTGAACTTTCAGCTCTTCAGTTAGCAACTGGAAAAGAGATTGAACTTTTTTATATGGTTTCCATTATTTTCAGTTTCAGAAGTATTAGAAATAGAGCTACAAACATTGCCTCCTGTCAAGCTCTTTTTCAGAAGCAGATGACAGCAGAAAGTCAGGAGGAAGCAACTAGCAGAAAAAAAACCCACACCACAACTTTTTTAAACTTTCTCAAATAGTATAAAATCTTGAGTTCACCTCAGTATTTGGAAGATGTTTTTAACCCAATTGTTGTTTCCTGCTGTTATCCCCATAATCTGAAAAAAAAAATGTGATTTTATGACCCCCTCCAAAAATATCTGAAGCCTGTCTCACTTTATGATTCACCCAAAACTCCCCTCATTACAATTCCACTTCCTTTCTTTATAAAATACCTTTTATCACATGCTGGAGGGTGATGGCTTAAAAGTCGTGCCTAAGGGTTGAATTACTTAGACTCCCTTGAGCCACAGGTTCAAATTCTGGCTGGGTTGACTCAATTCTGCCTCCTTTCAAGGGAAAGAAATTGAATTCCGTGCAGGTCATTCTGTGAGACTCTTTCAGGGAAGAGCAAAATTGCAACTAATATCCAGCCTGCTTTCTGGAAACATTAAAGCTTTCTATCAGAAGGAAGTTTTTCCCAGCATCTTTCACAAGTATTTCATCTTCTGTCACTTCAGTTCTGCACCTTCATCAGTGCTGTGTGCTTGGCAGTCACACTCTACCAGGGTGTGCATAGATCTCGTGTGGTTATACAAGGCCAGAGAACACACTGCCTTTAATTCCAACCCTGATTTGTTAAAATTTTACTAACAGCCACTATTTCCTAAAGTTTTAATGTGATTTTTCTTTCAGAGCTCTAAAACAGGAGGCAGAAGTCAATCGCTTCAAGCCTCAAATTTAATTATAAGAAAGCCAAGAAGTGTTTTTTTTTCCTTTCACACTTGCAAAAAAGGAGATCTCGGACACCTCACACATGCACACCTTGAGGGGTCAGCAGCTGAATGGTAGAAAAGGACAATCTCAAATCCATCATTTTAAAATTGTGTGGTTTTCAGCAGTCTTTCATGGTTTGTAAATGCTTTGGGCTGGCAGCTCTGTGGAGTGATGACAAGGATGCAATCAGCAGCAGAAGGTAGCCCAGGCTGTAAAAGATGTTGGCATCCTATGGGAAGAGTGGCATCACAGAGCCAGGCAGCTTAGGAAACAAAGACAGCGCTAATTGTGACTGAAATTTCCCACATCTGGACTCTCTTTCCAACCGGTTTTTAAAATTTCAGGCAGGAATGCTTCATCCTGGCAGAAAATGTTGTCCAGACATTGCATGGAAAATATATAAATATTAATTCCTTAAAGCAAGCTTAAGTGAAAAACAACCACCAACAAGGTTTTACTCACTTATAAATAATATTGACATAGAAGTGTTTTCTGAGAAGTATCCTGACTTTTGCTTGTTAAAAAGATCAGGAATTTAAAAAAATATCTCCTACTTTGTGTGAGAATTCCTCTATTTTTTCTTGATTAATCAAAACAACATTTTCAGAAAGTCAGGTCATGCTAGACCCATTAACGGATAATCAACAGGCAAATAATATGCTTTTCAGAGTTACAGAAATACTATTTTCAGGATTATAGTTGCTTCTTCCCTTAAAACCACTATATTCTGTCTGGGGGTAATGGATCTCAAGAGAATTTCCCTGGAGCCACAACCTCCAGTGACCAGGAATGACCTTTTTGGCATTGTGCTGGGAAAAGAGGATATAGCCTAAGGCAAATTCACAAGGGTGAAGTTCAGGGACCAGGTTAGAAAAAAGTAAATATAAGGGATAACTGAAAAAAAAAAAAAAACAAACCCCTTATGTCTATGACATATATCATTTGTGACAGACAGTTTTTACCTCTCAATAAGAAAGGTGGCAGCCACCTATTCTGTTTTCATACATCCTTCAGCCTGATTGAGGGATACTCTTCCCAATAAGGCAAACAAACTGGTTTTGGAAGAAATTGCTGTTTCTGGTACCTGAGCTTGATTCCCCACCACCATCTTCCTGAAGGCCCCCTGGTTCATCCTGTTACACCAGGCTTAATATACATGAGAATAAATTGTTTCATGCTCACCAGGATAGACGACAGCCCACCAGGTGAATGCCATTTCCCGAGCACCTCCTGGAGCCAGCTTCTGGTCTCCTCTTGAGTTTATGTCTCAGGCTTGAGTTATGAGCAGTGAGCCCAGGTGGGTGGGGAGCAGGATGCTGTCACACAAAGCCTTCCTCTGCCTTAAGGCTCCACTTTGCTGCCCACCAGGTGCTGTGTGCTCCTGGTTCAGGGGACTTGGTCCTTTCTTCAACAAAAGAGTGCCAGAGATAGCGTGGGCAAATGCTGGGCTATGGCAGTGGTTTACTTCCTTGGAAAAGAAACACATTATTTCATATTCTTGGTTAGTGACTCTGCAATTGTCAATAGATTCTGTTTCGTGTGTGCCTACATGTGGTTGTGTCAGTTGTAACAGCATTTTAAGTAAACACAATGACTTCAACCCAAGGCCAGCATGTTTAGAAGTTGTTTCTCTTCTGCTGTGAGAACTGTGCCCACATATGACTGTTTTTGGTACTCGTTCAAATGTTTTAAACCCAACAGATGTCTTT
>VXAX01000913.1:262009-274311 GCA_013399835.1 Leptocoma aspasia | reverse complement strand
TCCCCTCCCCTCCCCTCCCCTATTGCCTCATTCCTCTTTCTTTCCCTTCTTGTCTCTGACCTTTCTTCCTTGCTATCTTCACCTTCTGCTGACCCCCCTTTTCTCAGAAAAGTAGTCTAAAAGTGTAAAAAATGAGTTATTGACGATTTTTTTGTCTTTGAGTGATAGGTGTTTCAGAGTGTAAGAAGAGGAAAGAGAAAAACACCTTGCATTTTTGAGATATTTTATCTTTCTTGTTCCATCTATGCTTTTTATTGCTCATTTAAATTACTTTCCATGCCCTTGATTTCCTTCAGTATGTGAAATACAGAGACTGAGTTTTACTTTCCTAATTTTTTAAAATTCAAATGTACAGAAATACAATATGCATGGGAATCAATAAATCTATTTAAAAAAAAACGAAGTTACAAAAAAGATTGCTATAAATCACAGAGTATCGGAGAAATTTTTTAAGGTTCTGTATTTTAAGAGTACATGAAACAAAATCAGAAAAGCTATTTTGTAAAATATGGTATTTAATTAAAATTTGTTTGTCTACTCTAATGAGACAGCTTTCAGACTCCAACAGTAAATACAATACAGCGAAGTGTTCCTTTGCTTTTTTCTTTTTCTTCTTTCCTTTTATTTCTCTGTCCTCCTCTTTTCTTTCCAGTTCGTATGATTTTGAAAGAGTAAATGTCTCTCTTGGGCTTACTTTGAAAGCTTTGAATAATATTATGGAAGAGGTTTTTGGAACTGATCAGAAAACAGAGATGTGCACTCGGCTTCCCATTTTAGTCTGAAAGGGGGACGTAGATGGAAACCCCAGCCTGAAGGAGCCCTCCTGGGCTGTAGAGACCTGTCCTTCCTCCTGTTGACATCATGGCACACAACCTCATTCACATTAAGTTCTATTTTAAAAGTGAATGAAGGGCATTTTCAGAAATTAAATTCTTGAGAAGTTGATGTCTCTGCTCTAACGCCTGAGTCACATTTTTAGAGTTGGGGTTTCTTCCGCATTTTTTTTTATCCTTCTGTGTAGCCACTTGGTTTGTGCAAACTACAGTAAAGGCAGGAACAAACTAAGTTGTCAGTCATCCTACTTCATCCCTTTCAATCAGGGACAAATTATTCAGCTTGGACACAATACTGGACTAATGAGAATATTTGTCCTTGAATAAACCTGGTTTGCATATGGACTGTTCAGATTGAAGGAGTATGAGTTTGCTCAAATCTACACATGTTGAAATAATTTGTGATCTTCCTATTCCATGGCAGGTACCATGTTACTGCTCCTCTTGGGAAAGTCAATTTTGCTCCTTTGTCCTCATGCTGAACTTGTGCTCAGAAATAGCCAGAAAAATCTGTCGCAGAGTGCAAATTTCAGTTTTGTTTTTCCCCTCCACCCCCATAACATGAAAAAAGCAATCAGTTTACAGGAAGCTGTTGATATGGTACTAATAACACCAAAGTCATGGGTTCCATGCCCCATTGAATCCCCTTGGCCATTCACGAAGGTTTGGACTTGGTGATCCTAGTGCTCCCTTTCAGCTCAGAATATTTTGTGATTTGGTAGAGACACCCTTCTTCTCATGTAAACTAAAAGCCAGGACTTCCCGCATTCACAACTCCTGTGACTTCCTGTAGTTTTATAAAATTAACAGAATTATGTTAAAATAATCTTCAGGTGTTGCCATTCTTCAACAGATTTTTTTTTAAATCTAGAAGTATTATCTGTATAAAAGTGACAGATCCTTTCAAGTTGGTGCCAAGTGCCAAAATATTAGAATCTTCCATGCAGTCAAGATGTTCATTCTCTTAATTATGAAATGTCAGGTTTTGTTTCCTCTTATTATGTCATATGTAAAATTTGTTTGCATTAAATGCTTTATCCAAAACATTGAGAATGTTTTGCCTTCAAATTTTCCTAATTTGTCTGTTTGAATTTTACAGATAGCCACACAAAATTCAAAATGTTGCAAGGCTATAAGATTGTATGCTTCAACAATTTGAAAAGTGATAATCCTAAATTATAAGGTAAAGGAGAAAAATCACTAACAGATTTGCAAGCCCGACCTTAATTACCAGTTCTTTTTACTATTCTTATTGCACACAACAGTAAAGCATTCCTGTGCTGAAAGTTATCTGTTTGGTTTTTTTTTTTTCCAACCCATAAAGAAGAAAGCATATTTAGATTAGAATCCTAATTTAGCTGCTAGAATATTTTTGTTTGTTTGTTTGCTCGTTTGTCTGCTTGTTTTTGGGGTTTTTGTTGGGTTTTTGGTTTGTCGGTTGGGATGTTTTGGGAGTATTTTTTTGGTTTTTGGGTTTTTTTTGGGGTATTTAAATTCTGTTTCACTGTAGAAGTCAGACACTTAATCCTTTTTTTGTCTGGATATTCTGAGGCCTATGGTATAGCAGAGTCACACCATCCTGAGTCTGGCATGATTATGAGAGGATTTTGACTGGAAATGTCTTATCTTACTTTAATTACCTCAGCCTCAGGAACTGACTGCTGATCTAGGGTATTTATAACAAATGTTAGTGAAGAGAAATAGCCAACCCAATACAGCAAACCTTTCAGAAGACAAAAAAAAATTCTCCCACCTCCGGCTGATATCTAAGAGTGTCTAACATGGACCAAGTGAAATGCCAGATTTTTACAGAGAATTACAGAACCATCAAGATTTGTTTGAACGTTATCAATGATTGAACTTTAACTGATGGGGTCATCAGACAAATGGCAACCACACTAATATGGAGAAAAGGCAGGCTAAAGTCCCAATGTAAACTTACTGGGAAGCATTGAGGCAGTGACTGAAGACCCAGTATATTTGCCATAGGTACATCCATGTGCAGTAATGCAATGCTCTGGGTAATGTGTTGAAACACATTACCCAGAGAGGAAATACAGATTCTGTTGTTCTGACCCCCATATCCTTTCTTTCTTTTTTAATATCAACTCTATTAAGACTTTTTCTTATTTCCTGTCTGGTCAGCTAAAAAATGCAGCATTTTCCCCTGAGTATTCAGATTCCTTCTGGCTTTATGGTTATGAACCTGTCTGGTTTATGTGGCTTTTACTGGTTTCATCCTGCCTTCACATGTTTATTTCTTATGCTTAATACAGCGTTTTCTGATCTGTAGTTAACCACTGTCAAAACAGATCAAGAATTTCTTCCTTTCCTCAGGGTAATTAATAGGGAAACTTCTTTCTTATTTTATTTTGGAAATGTTTGTAAAAATTAATGAAGCATGTTTTGCTAAATTGAAGCTGTTGAACTTTTACAACTGAAATATATGCTGCCTTAGTGAGAAAGACTTAAGCATGGAGGAAAAAGAAATGCATAGATAGTCCCTACCAAAGTAGTCACAAAAATGGCATGTATTTGTACTGTTTATTCTTTAATTGAATAACTTGCAATTCTTAAGGAAAAGTACACTTATGTTACTGATCAATTAAGGCTAGTGTTTTCAATCTGGTATTTAAAGTACATTAAATTTCCATCTTTAATATCCCCAATTTTTATAATCTACCTATCTTACAGCATATAATCAATACACTGATTTAGGAAAACAAATGAAGAAATGTAATATCAATCTTTCATGGCAGCCAACATGGCTTAATTGAGAGCAAATCGAACCTGACCAACTTGGTAGCCTTTAGAAATGGGATTACAGTAGTGGTGGATGAGGGAGGAGTAACTCACATCATCGACCCTGACTTCTGCAGAGCATTTGGCACTGTCCTGTACAGCAGCCCTGTCTGTAAACAGGAGAGGCATGGATCTGACAGATGGAGCACTCTGTGGGTGAGGACTTCACTGGGTGGCCTTGTGGTCACTGACTCGATGTTGCAAGTGATGTTGCTCAGAGGTCAGAGCTGGAACCAGCATTGAGGCGAGGTGACACACTGGAGGGAAGGGACACACCCAGGGGGACCTGGACAGGCTGGAGAGGTGGGACTGCGTGAACGAGGCCAAGTGCCAGATGCTGCACCTGAGCCAGGGCAATCCCAAGCACAAGTGCAGTCTGGGCAGTGAATTAATTGAGACCAGACTTGAGTATAAAGACTTGGGGGTATTGCATATTACCCAATCTCTCCCATGGAGACAGGCTGAGAGAGACGGGGTACCCACAGCTTGTGTGGACAATTTGTTCCAGTGTCTCACCGTTCTCACAGTAAAAAGTATGTTTCTAATGTCTAACCTAAATCTACTCTCATTTAGTTCAAAGCCATCCTCTCTCATCCTATCAGAGCCTGTCCTTGTACAAAGTCCTCCTCTCGCCTTCCTGTAGGTTCCCTTTAGGTACCAGAAGGATGAAATAAGATCTCCTTGGAGCTTTCTCCAGATGAATAACTCCATCTTTCTTAGATTATCCTCACAGGGTGTGCTCCAGCTCCCTCATCATCTTCACTTTGGAATTTTTCAAGTCCAGGTTAAGGAAGATGGACTAGTCAAAAGTGTCCCTCTCAAGCCACGAGGATTCAAACTAGATTTGTGGTCCTATTCAAACCAAACTAATCTATGATTCCATGATTTTCTATAGAAACCATTGCTAAAAGTCCTTACTTGTATTGTGGTACTCCAACAGAAAGTTTAGGTCAAATTTACACACAGACACAGAAAACACAGAGAGATAATGAATAATTTCCATCCAAAACTATAGGAAAAGTAAATTTTGACTTATGCATCATAAGCCTTTGTTGCCCAGCTTTTTGTTCCTATTGTCATTATGATATCTTTTTGGCAATATTTGCCCTCTGAATCCATCATTTTGTTCTGATGTATAAGGCTTAACTGTCAATGTTTTCTCTCTCTTATTTCCTCTTTTCTTTGCTTCTTTCAAAGGGATTAGTCATCTAGTTTAACTATAGCCTCATTCTAATGAATGAAATAGACTGGAAAGAAAAGATAATATTCAAATTACCATATGACTAAAACATAGTGAGGCTGAAGGGCTCTGCACTTAACTTTTAGACTCCTAAATCCAAGAACTGAGTTAGATACTGAGGTCCCCAGTACAAAATGAAAGAAAATTTAAATATCTCAGTGTGAAGTTGTCAGTGTTGTGGATTTTAATAGGGTGCAGATAGATTTAAGAACATATCTTAAATTTCAATTCTCTCTTGGACTGAAGGCTCTATGTCTGGACTGAGCTGGGTGCATCTGTAAGGCTGGGATTCCAAACCTCAAATCAGATGCAGGCTTTGTCTAAGTGCATGAACGTGGGAATAAATAACAGTAACAAGTAACTGAGGAGAACTTGTATGCCAAAAGTCTTACAGGTCAGACTTCTAGACCCCTTTACCAGAAGGAGTTTTAGTTATTACTCTCTTAATTTAGTGCTATAGTTCAGATGGAAAAATCTTATTCCTTCTTGCGTGTTTTATTTCCTTTCACCACACTGGGAATGCTATTTGATATGATGGCAATGATGCTGCTGCTGCTGACAACAATTAATTTATGGAATATCTTTTTCTCTGGCAGTCAGTTCTTTAACAGCATTCAACTGATGCTGCTGAAATGAAGGAAAGGTTAGATTCAACTCTCTTTCGCTTGCACTGCTTAATATTTCTTGACTAAACAGGTCCAAGAGAGATGGTTATCATGGTTATCTGGGAAGGGACACAACCATGGGTTTTCCAAGAAACTACACTGTGTGTGTAGAAAAAAACACATATGTGTTTTTTATGGTCGCATGAAGGTCAAGTTATTCATTGTTAGGTATCCAAATATTGTTGTGGTTTGAAGCCCAGACAACAACAAGGCCTCATGCAGACACTCACTCCCTCTGCTTCAGGATGGGGGAGAAAAAGTGAAAAATAAAAGTGAGAAAACTCATGAGTTAAGATAAAGACAGTTTACAGGTAAAGCAAAAGACCATGACATGAAAACAAAATTAGAAGTTCATCCATGACTTCCCAGGGCAATCAGGTGTTCAGCCAGGAAAGCAGGGCTCTGGGCATGATGCCATGTGATCTAGATTATCTCTAGGGTCCCTTGGGGTCACCTGTCCTCGTTGTGTTCCCTACTCATTTCCTCTGTACCCCCACCCACACAGCTGGGGCAGCTGTGTGAGAAGCAAAACAGGCCTTGGCTCTGTGTAATCCCTGCTCAGCAAGAATTAAAACATCCCTAAATTATCAACACGATCTTCAGCACAAATCCAAAACACAGCCCACACCAGCTCTATCCCATCCCCAGCAAGCACAATATAAATTTTGCTGTCACATTGAACAGCCCAATATAAGAATATACTTACATAGCTTTGATTAAAGTGCTTAAAGAGAAGCACAGGATGGAGGGATGTTTGCAAATTACATCAAGGTGTGACATTGGACAACCTGGGACTGTCAACCTCCAGCTGAAATTTTCTAATAGCTTATGAAATCTATTTTGCAATATTAATTCATTTTGTTTTGGGGTCATTGGCATTGTGCTGCCTTTGCACAGGTGTGATGGGGAGTTGATGGCCTGTACACAGTTTCATTAGAACTGAAGAAGTGACTTAGTACCTCTGCCAGACAAGCAGAAAAAGAACTACTGCAAAGCTCCAAAGAGCAGTGTTTATAAGTTTTCAAATAGAAGCTGAGAAACACCAATAAAGTTTGGATTCAGCTCAAGTGTACCATCAACCTCAGGCAGCTTCCTGGTATTTTTATTTATTTATTTTTTTATGATCCATTTATCTAGTACCACTGAAAGATCTATAGAGAAAATTACGGGGCCAAAACAGAGATCCAATTGCACACTGTACAATAGGAGCAAATAATTCCTGTTCTCATTATTTGAATCGATAATTTGCTAAACCAGTATTAACAAGAGCAACAACTTTACCAGGTTAAGGGAGTTTTGTACTGAGTAATGACTGCCTGGAGAGGGAAAGAACAGAGGGAGTAAATCCTAGCAGCCTTTTACTATTGAGGTAGCACATGCAAGTGAATCAATAGTGGCCGGAAAGGAGGTGCTGTAAAGATGTTTTATTGGTTTGACTAAGTAGGTTGGCAGGGAAGCTGCTGCAGGTATCAGTGCAAACAATCCAACAGGCCCAAACACAGAGTTTAAGCCCAAGAGCCTTCACTTTCTTGGAAGCACTAAAAATAATGTTTTGGTCATAACAGCCTATGTCATCCAGCCTGGCCCTGTGTCAAGGCTGTGAACTGCCTGGCTGGTTCAAACATTTTCTTTTAGTCACAAAGGACACCTTACCTCAGCCATTTGCAAAGGATTTTCTCCCAGCTAATGAGCTACAAGCACACCTGAGTCCATTGCAGGAGAGAAGAATATGATAGCACTGAAGAGCTCAGTTTTGATTTACAGCAGCCTGGATCTCTTACCCACCTCTGCACACCTGCCTGGGCAGATAGCAGGAATCTCAGTGTTAAAGGTCCCTCTGTGGCCAGAGAGACTTCTCCAAGGGGTGCTTCAATCTTGCTAAGATCTGCCTGACTCTCTAAAGCAGCCTTTCTCCCTCCATTTACTCCACTGGGAGTCCGTGGAAACCAGGCTCTGAGGTTAAACCCATTGCCTAGGTACCTACATTCAGAAAGGTCGAATCTAAGCCCACAAGTACACAGCCAGTGAGTCAGTAGCTTTTCAGCAGAGAGGCCATAACTTATTTAGGCATGTTACATTGATTCGTTGGTGGGTTTTTGAGCATACATAGATTACATTTTCAACCAACAGAAATTTGTTGACCCACAAGATTTTCAACTTAGTTTTCAGCAAAATACCATCTGCTAACATCCCTTCAGCAGCAAAAACTTTGCCCATGCCTAGGGCAAAAGAAGTCTTAAAAGTGCTTTAATACGTTCTAAAAGTATTTTACTAGAAGTAGCAATCATAGTAATAAACAGTAATACAATGCTGTATTGAGTCTGCATGACAAGGTTTTAGTAACAGAAAGATTACAAAGCTGGTTTCTGTGAGAAGCTGCTGGAAGGTTCCCCCATGTCCAGCACAGTCTGGATCTGGGATGGTCTCAATGGTCTCAATGCTTCCAAAAGCTGAGCCCCTCAGCAACTGTGATAGCACCTCTGGGATAAGAGACTTGAGAAGTTGGGGGGATAAGAAACCTGTACAACAGCAACTGCAGCAGGAGAGAGGAGTGAGAACACGTGAGAGCAGCAGCCCTGCAGACTCCAGGGCAGTGCAGAAGGAGGGGCAGGAGCTGCTCCAGGCTCTGGAGCTCAGATTCCCCTGCAGCCCCTGGAGCAGCCCATGGTGAGGCAGCTGTGCCCCTGCAGCCCAGGGAGGGCACGGGGGAGCAGAGATCCACCTGCAGCCCCTGGAGGAGCCCAGGCTGGAGCAGGGGGATGCCCAAAGGAGGCTGTGGCCCCATGGCAAGCCTGTGCTGGAGCAGGATCCTCGCAGGACCTTCAGACCCACAGAGAGAGGAGCCCAGGCTGAAGCGGGTTTGCTGGCAGGATTGTGACCCCATGGAAAAGACCTACACTGGAGCAGCCTGTTCCTGAAGGACTGACCCTGTGGAACAGACCTGTGCTGGAGCAGTGATGAAGAACTGCAGGCTGTGGGAAGGACTCAAAGGAATGAAGTCTGTGGAGGACTGTCTCTCATGGAAGGGACCCCACACTGGATCTGGGGAAGAGTGTCCCAGGTCCAGCCCCTGGGGAGCAAGGAACAGCAGAGACAATGTGTGATGATCTGACCACATTCTCCATTTCCCTGTGCTGTTCTGGGGGAAGAGGTAGAGAAAATTGGGAGTGAAGTTGAGCTGAGTTGTCCACCTGAGCAAAGATAGAGTGGCTTTGGTGGGCAGTGGGCATCCAGCCATGGTGAACCCATAACCTATGTACATATAAAAAAAATTATAAGTAGACAGTTTTAAGTCTACTTGTGCCCTTGGCACAGACACAGATAATGGTGTTTACTACTCCTATTAATTATTATTTTCATTAGTAGTAGTATTTGCATTTCTATTTATTTGTATTTGTGTTTGTGTTTGTTTTGCAGTAATGTATAATGAAGAGCTACAGCAACAGATCAGAATTTCATTTAACTATGTACATTGCAAATATAGAACATTCTTAAAATAATTTATAAATCGAGTATAAAACAAAGCTAGGAAATACACACAAATATACATATAAAGGCGGAGGGTTTTGTTTGTTTCTCTATGTGTGTGAGAGGGTATAAATGTATTTTCTATGTGTGAGACTGCAGAACAAGGTGATGATCATAGTGCACTAAACACTTAAACAGAATAAACAAAGCCAGAATATCAGATTCTTTTTCAGCCTAAAATTTACAGCAAACAATATTATTGAGAAAATATCCTGAAATTCACATGAATTAATCAGATGAAATGTACATACCATTACATCAAACCCAGGAAAGATCTGATCTTCTTTAAAGCCAGGAGGGGTAGAATATGATCACAAAAGCTTTTGCATAAAGTAGATCAGAGATCACCTATCACAATATCTTCTTCTTAGCAGCTTCGTTTATACTAAGAAATGTGTTAAATGCTTTAGGTGTTTTAGTTCTCAGTGTTTCATTTTTCCTCTTGACAGTCAAATGACCTTCTCTTGTGAGAAGATTTTGGGCTGATGGCTATACAAATGAATTACTACAATTCACAGTTTTGATTGTGTGAAGTTAGAGATCTGGACAGATTTTAAATCAGTTACTATTTTGAGAGGGGAAGAATGCACAAGAATGATTTTAGCTATGTCTGGTTTCTACCTGAAAGAGCAGAAAGCGGAAGCAAAAAAGGCTCTGCATTTTCTTCTGACTGTCTCTTATGAAAAATGTACATCTCCCAGGTAAAAATGGTCATTGTTGAGCCTGGAATACATCACTGAACAGGAGAAATGTAAGTTACAAGCAAAACTTACCTTGACTTCTTCTAACATTAGGAGACAAAGACACTTCCAGACATTTCAGGCAGCCTGGAAGTACTTCTTTTCAGGAGCTGCAAAATTATTTCAAAATCCTTCCCTACACATCAAAATCTGAACCCCTTCTGTCTCTGTGGTCACTGCACTGGTGCAGGCTATTTGGGTTTGAGGATTATCTAGGAACAGAATCTCAGTTATATACATAAAATATGGCACTGACTATGGATTAGAGAGGGGCTGCCAAGTGCAGCATTCAGACACCTGGCTGTATTGATTTTACACTTTTCCTGTGATTCTACATCATGTTCCTTTGGTTTCTGGCAATCTCTATAACTTTTATACTGACATAAATTGTGATAAAAAAGGAATCAAATAATCCCTCTTCCCCCTCAAGAAGTAGTTGGGAAAGCTCTATAGCACCATTAATATTTTGGCTAATGTAGGCGAACTCAAGAAGGACAAAAGTACAGGCAAAGTTAAATCCAACCTTTTGTTATTGTTTCTGTGTTGGCTTTAGATTTGTTCTTCTAGAAAGAATCTTTGGAATATAAACATAGGGAAAATTCCCTTTATTAAATAGTTGCTATCACTATTCTGTTAAAAAAAAAAATAGCATCCCACAATGGTTGATCTGAACATCTCCGATTAACTTCTTCGTTCAATTAGAAACCAGAAGTTCTAAGACCATACTCAAGTGATGCTATAGGACATATCATTTCACTAATGGTGCCCTTGCAATACTTAATGAATTCCTGCTGCTTTGAATAGTGAAATAGCAATAAAAAGTGAATGCAGTCCCCTGAAACCCTCCATGTTTCACACTGTGGTAGATGGATGGACAACTGCCCTTAAGGACCCTTTTATTTTCAAACTTCAAAATCATAGAGTTGCTTGTGTACAGAGGAGTACACAGGGTTGTTTTGGGGTTTTTGTTGTTTTTTGGTCGGTTGGCTGTTTGGGGTTTTTCTGATCCTGCAATTGAACATGTATTGTTGAAGTTCCCTTGGTGATGAGCTGGTGAAAGTCTCCTAATGAAGTTAATAATGCTGTCTTAGGTTCAGACCTCTGGTATGAAACTAAAGGTGTAGCAGAATACCCAAACTTCTGAAAAATAAATGCCCAAAACAGCCAAACCGCAAAAGGTTAGATGCAGTTTCTTGAATAACTAGCTAAGAAACAACAAAGCCAAACTTTTGTCATGTCTCTATCATCAGAGGAGGGGTTTGGAGCACTGCCCAGAGGGAAACTGTACTAATACTGTCATTTTGTTTTACACTTCACAGTACTGTGTTAATAAATGCACTTGCTGCCTACTTTTTCCTTAAATTTGATTTTCAGCCATTGCAGTAAATACTTTGTGTAAGCTCTGTTAAGACTAGAGCTCAGTAACAAAGCTGGTATAAAGAAACTTAGAAGGAAGCAACAATTAAATAAACAAACA
Organism: Leptocoma aspasia; assembly: GCA_013399835.1. Classification (NCBI taxonomy): domain Eukaryota; kingdom Metazoa; phylum Chordata; class Aves; order Passeriformes; family Nectariniidae; genus Leptocoma; species Leptocoma aspasia. The sequence continues at coordinate 263,026 of VXAX01000913.1, read as the reverse complement.
AAACAGACGTGACAAAGAGAGAGAATTTCACAGGACTGGAACAGAACATCATGGTTTGTCTGTCAAAGAAATTGCTTTATTAGAAAACTAACAGCACCAAGAAATAGAAGTGCACAGCTAAGCTTTTTAGTAGTCTTTCAGTATTCCACATTGTTTGGATCATGGGCTTCTCCAGGGCAAATTAGCACTGTTTATTTCAGAAAATCATCTGTCTGCTCCCACAGGGACCTCTGCTTCTTTGACTCCAGCACCCAGGAACCACACAGATCATCATGTATCACCTCCAGGGACTGAGCTGAATTTTAATAGCAATAATGTTTTGTTTCAATTCTTGAACATGCACTGATGAGTTTCACAATTGCAAACCATATGACATGAGAGACAGTAGGGGCAGCTTTGAATTTTGAAGGTCTTAAGTTCCCAAGAAGATGCTTTTTAAGAAACTTTTAATGAGTTGGATAAAGTAGGCTTTCTAGCCTAGGCATTCTTGAGATGAATTCTAGGAGATGATTCAGTGAATAAGTAAAAGAAAAGGTTGCTGGTATAAAAGTTTTTCCTAGGATTCTGCTACTTCTAGTGTAATCAAATTAAAGCAAGAAAAAATAAGGCATTTAGGAAGAGTTATGATCTTTCAGAGAAATTCAGTTGTGGATGGGATAGGCAGATAAGAATTGCTCTGTTTTCATAAACAACAACAACAACAAATTTTTTTTAGGACAAATCTTATCTTTTCTCCAAGACTTTTGGAGAGTGAAGAGTAAATGGAAAAGGAGCCCTGAAGATTTTCAGGCAGGGGAGCAATGTGCCATATGAAGGCAGACAAGTTATTTCAAGCCAAAGGATTAAAAGATGCTAGCTAAATTGTTTAAAGGCCATCTGTCAGAGAGCAGTTGTTTTTCTCTAAAAAAATGCTAGGGAAAGAATCAGAGAAGACATATCTTGGAGGAAGTGTTTGTGAAATCCACAAATCTCCCACTAATGGTCATCTTGATTTCAGTCTCATAATCACAAAAAAAA
>VXAX01000913.1:221963-261972 GCA_013399835.1 Leptocoma aspasia | reverse complement strand
AGATTTTAAGACAAACCAAAATGTTTTGGAATTAATTTGATTTCTGAAGGTACATCTAGATGGTTAGATGAAGCACAATTTATGTGATGTTTAAACACAGATATGGAAAGATTTGATTAAAATTAAGGAAAATACATTAATTGACACTACTTAGTCTCTGTCAATGCCATACACTTTGCAAGACCTTCCCCCCGCTACATTGCCCACAATGGAAAAAAATTATTTGGCACAGACAAATCTAAAGTGTTATTTCCAAGATGTAAATAATATGTTACTAAAAGGGAATGACACTTGAATAGAAATTTGAGTGCCTATGGTGATCACAGTTCACCAAAAACAAGAGTGTTAAGGATACTGGTTAGAAATGCTTGAATTTGTCAAAATTAATATGCGTGACTATTGATTGAGTTTGGATAAAACTGAACTTGTGTGGTTTCTGGGATTTCCTTGAGCAAGACTGTCTTGAAAAAACAGATAATACCAGCATTAACAAGAAAGCCATGAGAAATATTATCTTCCAAGAAAAGTATGAACTGAAAGTTGTGATTTCACTACCATTGGAGAAAACAAGAGAAGAATCTTGAATCTTTCAGTCAAATTACTTTTTTTTTTAATATAATAATTATGCTAGTTTTTAACTGAGGTTTCATTAAACTACTTTGCATTCCTCAGCTTGTGTTTACATTCCTGACAGACTTAAAATAAAGCACATTTTTAATTTTGCAATTGCTGCACTTGATTTTCACTCTCAGTTGACCTCGTCATTTGTTAGAAACCTACATGGCCTTAATAGCTGAAATGTGAAGGAATTTTCTCAGAACTGAGGAGACTGCTGAAGAAACTGCTGCAGTACTGCCACTGCTGTAGGAAAAATCCTGGTGTGCAGGTTTTTATGTCCGGGTGAATGAACTCACAGAGTTAGAAGATGAGAGCTGGCTACTCCTCCAATACCTTTAAGCACTTAGAACACAGCAGCATGGGATATGATAGGGCTTATAGTGCCTCAGAAGTTCATCTACCTCTATATCCCTCCTCTAAACCTCCCCATTCCAGGCAGCTGTTCATCTAACATCCTCCTAAATGCCTTCACTCATGAGATTCTGCAGCTTCCCAGGCTGTCTTTTCCAGAGTGATGAGAACAGTAGATAAGAGCAAAGTGAACGTGTTAACTTTCATTTAACAAACAGAGGCTGTGTTTTTGCTGCCCGGGCTCTTTGTAGTTTAACAAGAAGTTGTGCTGGATGGATTCTAATTAGATATCCACAGCCCCCTCGAGGGTTCATTTGGAAATCCTGTTGCCCAGCTTCATCTTCCTGATTAAGCTCCAAATGGAAAGGATGCCAGAAGTCTGACAAGCAGGGTGGCAAGCCACCAACAAGACCTTAATCAGCAAGACTATGGCATGGTGGGAGCTCACAAGCCACAAGAAATAAAGGTAATGTGAGATATGTGAAGTAAGGCCACAGCGCCACTCCCTCATTCCAAAAATGACTTTCCCATAGGAACCACTGCCAGTGTTGAAAGAGTGGAAATGGGTTGAAAAAGTGTTATGAATTCAAATGTTGTTTTCAAAATATGCTTTGAAATAGAGAGAATATAGCTGTCTTCAATAAAGAATAGCTTCCTCAATAAAGCCACCGAATAAATAGAGATTAAGGGAAGGAAAGCATCCTTTACTTTACAGAATATTATGGAAGGAGACATCCAGATCATTGAAATCTCTGAGGTGAAAATATTTTTATTGTCTAAGAACATATTTCCTTTCTTGTTTATGTAATAGGAAGTAAAAAGGGAGGGGAAGTTCCAGGAAGGGAAGGGAAGTTCCGGGAAGGGAAGGGAAGTTCCGGGAAGGGAACTGAAAAAACCTGAAACCTCACAAGAAGTCAAAAATTAATTTTAATTATGTGAAAACTACTTTATTCTCCTTTTTCCTAATATTTTTTCCCCAATTATTTTTGTGACATTCATTTTTCATTTAATTATTCACATTCATTGCCTTACTTGTAAGGAAAATCACATCAGTAGCACAAAGAAAATCATAAAGCAGAGAACTAGAAAAAGGGAAACAATCTATTAAAGAGCATTTCAAAAGAAGTGAAAGGCAATTGCAAATGGAAGTTCAAAATTATAGCAGTGGAAAGACAAAGAGAAACTACCTCAGTTTATAGTAAGTGGACAATTATAGAAATATAATTGTGTATTGAAGTGACACACAAAGTAAACAAATAATGAGATAATGTCACAAATCTTTTAGTCATAAAAAATGAAGCTGAAAATTTGTACAGTTTTTTGTACACATAACCAATAGTTTATGATAAATACCCAGTGATTACCAAGCTTGTATTACATCAAGTCATCTTTTAGACATTTTTTTCAACCTGGTACCACTTAACATTGGATTTGATTCCTACTTTATTTCCCACAGACAATTATTTGCATAAAGTTGTATATATAAAAATACAAATTAATGCAATGTACTTCTTCACTGAATCCTTTGGCTTTCACTACTGTTATGTTACTGGATAGATTGTGAAATGAAAGCTCTATGATGTAATTGAATGAAGATAATGACCTGATAATAAAATATCACAAGACAAGTAAAGCAAATATAATATTTCCATAAGACATAATGGAAAAAAAAGACAAAAAACATTGACTGGGAATGTTTTGCACTTATATGCAACACAAAATAGTTTTTCCAGAAGTCTGTAGAAAAAAGGCATACAAACAAACCACCTCACCTCTTTTTAGATGCTGCAGAAAGTATAAAATTTGCAGATCTAAAGTCCTATTTCAGTTAGTTACATTAATCTTATAGCAGGTGACTTATCTTTACAAGCCTTTCAAGGAGGTTATGGCAGAATTATCTTGGAAGAAGATTATGTTTCTTTCTGGATCATCTCAAAAACATTCATAATATTCATGTTCCATCTCTTCCAACAAGTTGTTTATTCATGAAGGAAATGACGCAAGTAATTCTTAGAAAAGCCTCCATTTTTATCTGTGGAAGGTAATGAAAAACAAAATCAGATGCAACTTCTAACTGTCTCGTTGAGAAACTTTCCCTGATTAGAATAACCCAATTCATTTAAAAGCCATTTGAAAAAGGAGAAAAGTACGTCAGAACTAGTAATGTTGGATATGGTAAATATGAACTGTCTTCTGAATATTATCATTTTAGAAGCATGAATTTTATGTCATCTGTATTACCAGAATGAGGGAAAATATCCACAAGCACCCTTGTTCTCTGCTTACAGAGTAGCAAATGATGCATGCTTATCCAGGACCATGCATTTGGAACAGAGCTGTGTACTTTCTGATTAAATGACGGCCTCCTGCCAAAGAAGATTTTGTGTCTGGAGCCTGAACAAAATACCAGATTACATTTCCAACATCTGTAAGCCACCAATTTATAGGCAGGAAGGAACTGATTTGTCACTTTAACTGCCCATTAGCTTTAGAGAAAATAATAACTTGCAAAATATAAAAAAAAAAAAAATTGCAAAGATGAGAGAGTCACATACTGGCAGCTTCAAAACTGGCTTCACAAGACATGCCTTCTAGCAGGTCTCTGGCAGACACAATGTGATGACTTTGCTATGACAGAAAATAGCCATTTATCAGGGACCACCTCCCCCCACCAGCTGTTTTCAAGCATACTGCAGCAGAAAGGAGAGGGAAAAACCTCTTGGTTGCATGTGGTTAATTCTTTCTTTACTTAGCAAACTGTCGTGTGCCTTTTTTCAGGCAATTCTTGTGCCCTGTTAGACTTTCTAGACCTTGATGTTCCCTTATCTAACAAGCCTGTAACCTGTCTAGCCAAATGATACAAGGGAACATACAGAGAGAGACCTGTGCTGGAGCAGGGGCTCCATTAGTCTTTTATTAGAAATTGAAGAACAGATCCTGTTCTTCTTCATGGTTCTGTAAGAAGAGTAGCTCCAGCGATTTCACCCAGACTGCAGTGGTTTAAATCTAGATGAGAATTTGTTCCTCCGTGACAGCAGCTCTGAACTTAATAGAATTGTGAAGATTGAGGGGTTAAAGTAATGAGTTCCTCAACAGTTCACCTCTTACTGCCAAGTATTCATTAAGCTTGTACTGGACGTCTTAGGCAGTCACCTCTAAAGTCTCTGACTCTGGTGAAGATACAGTCAATCTTCACTGTAATGTCCTCAAAACTTATATCTCTGAAATGTGCTTTCGTTAGATTGCTCTACAAATCACCCCTTTAAGACCAATTCTAAACATGCTTTCTGAACTGTAGAGTGATTAGTGCTGAATGCAGTACTTTGGGTGAGGTCCTAACGAAATACACTGTATTTCCTTAACAATAATTGAGTTGAAAGCTTTAATATAAGGGGTTTTTTATTATTAAAATAACTCTCATATCTCTCTCCAGGTCAATATGCTGTAGTACCTTCCCATTAAGCAGATATTATGTCCTTTTATTACATTCTCCGAGACCCATTATTCTGCATTTATCTGCATTGAATTTGCTATCTATTAGCTCAAGTACTTAAATGATCTAAATCCTTCCCTACCTGACTGTATTGTTTCTCACGGATGACCTTTCCTCCCAATTTACTATCATCTGCACACCAGAAATTTTAGTTTAAATAATATGCTCTGAGTCATTTAAGGTACTGAAAAAGCTGTGGTTCCAACATTGATTCCTGTGGTGCCCCTGACACGAGTAACTTTGCAGCAGCTTAAAAGCATAATTCAAATGTGAGATCTCACCAGCTGCAGTCTAGCAATATGGCCTTCCCACTCTGAAAGAAAGGTAAAGCCTTGCTTAATATGTATTTAACTTTTTAAAATAGTGTTCTGGCTTTCTTGAAAACAGATGATCAACATTTCTAAAAGGCTTGAGGGGATGTCTGCACTACAGCTACAAAAAAACCCAGGGATGGTGAACTCCAGCCACTGAGCTGCCTTTGTACAATACCAACTTTAAGCTGTACCAAAACCTTTATCACAGCACTGCTAGGCTGTAGCAATGCTGCTCCTGGAGATGAATTTTCAATATAATTGAGTTTGTCTCTAAAAGCAAACTTCCCCATCCCTGGAATGTCCAAGGACTGGTTGGATGGGGGCCTGAACATCCTGGTGCAGTGGAAAATCTCCCTGCCCATGACAGGGGGGTTGGTTCAAGATGATCTTAAGACACCTCCAAACCTAAAACATTAAATGATTTTGTGAAGGATGAACCCTGCCCAACTCACAGCTGCACGTGCTCAGTGCCAGTTTGGAAGGTTCTAAATCCCATTTCTTTACACATGGTGAGAGTGCGAGGTCAGCTACAAAAAGAATGCAATGCTAAGATGAAAGCTAAGCTGCTGGCAGTGCAGTCAGTACAATAACCACGACAAAGGCTAAGGGGTCACACTGTTTTACCTCTAACACCTGGTGGAGATACTTAGAGACGAGCAGCCTCTGGATTCCCAGTGGTCAAAGGGGAAGGCAGGCCCCTGAGGCATTGAAACTCCTCACTCTGACCTCAAATGTTCACAAGCTTCCCAAATAAAGCAGCCAAGTAAAATCTTGAACTTAGGCAGACATGATGTTTCTCTTTATCAGTGTTATTTGGGAGAGATAGTTTGGATACAGGCGTGATGCAGGCAGGCATTTTTCATGGTGCCTGTGAGGCCTGTGCAAAAACCAGGGTTCTGTGAAAGGTGGGGTGTTTCGTCACAAGCAAATTTATGCGTGTTTATCTGTTTATTTTCTTAGGTAGAGCTCTCTCACAATGACAGCTGGGTTACCCTTACCTGGGTTCCTCTGTATTATCATTTTCAGTAGAAAAATATTAAAAGCTTCTGACTTGTGCTTTGGCACAAGTAAGTTCTTCAAAATGGCTGAGGAGATGTGGTAATATCCAGCTTTATGGACAGAAAACTAACGATTTGGAGGCCTGGATTTAAATGATCATCCAAGGATTTTTGGCAGAAAGCAGCTCAGTTCCGTGTTCAGAAAACCACCCTGCTTCCCCAGAGGTGTTAGACAGTCCCTTTCCACCTGTGTGCTGGGGCTTTCCTCTTCCCTGCAGCCCACTCTTTCAAAGCTTACCTCTTAAGGCTAGCTTTCCTTGTCTCTTCTTTGCTTGGGGTTATTGACTCTAACTACTGCAGTTTAAGCATTTCTTACCCTGTTACACCCACAGTGGTTTGTGTTCAGCCTGGCTGGGAGTTACAGCTGTCTCTGAGGCCAGACATTTGTACACACATCCAAGCTTTAAGTCTTCATTGAAAAGGAGATAGGAGAGATACTGATGAGAAAATCAACAAAAAATGCTTCAAGAACTGCATTTCACTTTAGTAATTTAAATGTGTCTCAGCTCCAAAACTTGTGCTGATATTTTCCACTTACTCTATTTTTTCCTTCCTGCTGAAAAATAGGTTGCTATGACTGAGTAATTTTCTTTTTCCTAACAGCAGCAAAAGAACCAATTGTGTATGCACAATTTTAAGTTATTTAAATTCCATCACCCCAAAAAGTGATTATTTTCTTTCCCTAGGAGGCGTTCCAACAAATTTCATGCAGTCAAGGCAGGCTTAGCTACTTCTTTCTTTGGCTTTTCCACTTCTCTCTGTTCCCTCAGGATGTTCTACAATGATTATTTCTTTCTATCTTTATTTTTCTCTATTTCTTTCTTCCTTTTTTCCTTTTTTTTTTTTTTTAGCAACTCATTGGCCTGAGAGAGAAACTACAGCAGTATTGCTGAAGCACTGTTAGATGCAGTAAGAAAAAATCATCAGTCTGATAGTGCCACAGTAATAGCATGTTGGATAATCTGTTATCTCATTTATGTGGCATGAGACAGCAAGAAAGATGAACCAGAAATCTGTATGTTTTTGTGTGATTTTATTAATTTCAATAATGATTCCATCTCTGTTTTGTGCATATGATATCAGACTGGTTTAGATAAAAGAAAAGACAGGAGCTAATAGGTCTCATGGGACAGATATTTAGAGTCTTTTGACATCTCAGTATTTCAAATATGCGACACTTTGAAAATGCTCAATCTTGAATTCATAAAGCTTTAGAGAATGAAGACTTCCATTCATCCACAACATAGGTCAGGATGGCACAATAGAATATTTCCAGATGAGGAGGCCCCACCCACACAGAAGATGAGGTGTTACATATTTCATGGCAACTTATACTTGCTCTTCTTTTACAATTTTATGGAGCACGTCATTTATTCTGTTTTCTGACACAGGGTCTGACCATTATAAAGTCAGAAATAGTTATAAACTTGTTTAGTTTAGAGACTGTGGAAGGTATCACACGGCAAATTGTCACTGGTACTTCCCACAGACATTCAACAGCAGCTGAGCCACTTCCCCTTTAAAATCACTCAGTCACTCATATTCATAGCTCTGGACCTCATAATCTTTCTCTCTCTTTTCCTTCTTTCATGTGGAAAAATAGACACAAAGTCTAATTAAAAAAATGCTAAAGAATCTGCAATGCTCAATATCAGTATTCTGAGGTTTTGTTATCCTCACTGTATACTCTTATTTTGTTCAAAAATGCTTTCCCCCTCGCCCCCTCTCCCACCCCTTTGTTTTGTTTTACTCTGTGTTTTGTTTTTCTTGCATGTTGGTATGGGTTTAGTGTCAGGATCCTTAGATTATTGTCATATCACTAGAACAATGCAGGGAATTGATAGGTTTTTTTATACCCTCAATGGTATCTGCATGGTTTGTCCATATTCTCATTGCTCTGTTATTCCTTAATTAATTCAGAGGAGCCACTTTCTACATCTCAGTTGAAAAAATTAAAAAATACCACAAACTCATCTATCTCAACAGTTTTACTGACCTAACCTGAAAAAAACAGTACAAATATATTTTAGGAAAATTGAATCAAACAAAAATTGAAATGTTCTTGGGAAAAAAATATTTTTTCTAAATCAAATATCTTCAGACATTCTTTTTCATCTCTAATATTATTTAAAGTAAGTATTAAATACAATTTGTTTTAAATTGTCAATCACAGCTATGATTTTTAATAAACAAGTGTCTTTTTGACGAAATTTCTGTTAAGCAGAAAATAGTTTTGTACTTTGGCAGAGAAAAAAGGAAAACATGAATAACTTTTTGATTTGTTCAGCCTGAATACTGAGGATTTGAGCTTTGATACTAAATTAACTGGACTTTCAGACATTTTATAGTGCAGTTACCACTGAGACCTTAATCTTGAGTTCTTAGTGTCTAAATCTTGGTGCCAGAAGATGAAGGAACAAGTCTTTTGAGATTTACAGATGAAAGAAAACAATAAAGTCTATTAAAAAATTGTCAATATTTTCTTTCATTTTTTATCTAAATAAATAAAAAATTGTTTTATCTTTTTTTTCCCTCCCTTTTTATTTTTTTAAAAAAATGCCTCTTGCTCTTCCACTGAGATTTTGATGAAACACTTATCTGAGTTGTCAAACATCAGAAAACTCCTTTCTTTCCTGGGAAGAAAAAAAAAATGGGAGCAGCTTTCCTATGCAAAAGCACAATATAAATTGCTGGTATCTGAAGCCTAAACTAAAACTTGCTGAAGTCAGTGAATATGAAGCTATTCGTATTCAGGAGCTGTCTTTCAGATACTTGCATTTCTTTGCCTTTGTGATAATACAGATGGTGTAACACTAGGAGGTAGCAGGCCAGGGTTTCTTAACCTAAGGAACATTTTTCCAGCAATTCCACCTCAGAAGCCCAAACTAGCCTTTGAAATAGAGTTTCTCCTACCCACATATGAGTCTTGCATGCATGGCTTAAAGGAACAAATGAAAGCTGAATTTCCAGCCAAGGAACTTAGCTTTGAAGGGGAGCTCCTTTTCCTGGAGTATTCACAACAATTGTTTGCGTAAACGAGCAATTATCTGGATGAAAACATGGACAAATTTAGGTGCAAGCCAGGGTCTAGACCTACCTCTTCTTTTGGCATGCCTGGTTTTGGCAGACTTCTCTGTAGGTCTGGAACCAGAGGTTTACAGGATCTGCAGGTCCTTCCCTCCCGGCTTCATTCCACGTAGGGGAGGTGGATTGCATCTCCTTCAGCATAGCTCAGGCTCTACTGCAAGGCTTGTGCTTTGTAGTGAAATACCTGTCATTTGAATCACCTTTTCATTAACCCCAGTTCACCTCTCAAACACCTTTTGTTGTTTGTTTTTTTTTTTTTTTTTTTTTTAATACACATAACATATAGTTATATACACCATAATACAGACTGCACCACCATTCCAGCTGGAAAGAGTCTGAGTATACTTCACACGTCAGAATGTCCTGAAGAATGATCAATTTCAGTGATAAATTTCCATAAATAAGAAATAAATATCTGAGTACTCAGTTCAGTAAAGGCAGAGATGGTGAGGAGAGTCTTCCCAAAGTAATGCTTATTACCTGAAAATTTTTCTCCTAAAGGCTTCAACAGATAGAATGTCACAGGTGTCTAGGCAAAGTGTTTTCTTTCTAACTTTGTTTCCTGCATGCAAGAACTGAAATTCCACCAAAATGCCACTTTTAATGCCCAGGTAGTTAGTTGAATCCCTGCCTAAAGTATCTCAAAAACATATTTAGATGCCTAAACATACCTGCTGTGTTTAGACACTAAACTTTGGGGGAATGCACCTTTCTGATAAGAGAGATATAAAAGGGCTACATATCGTCCTGTATCTGACTTTGACATTGAGTCTCTTTAAATTTATTTGGAGGGGGGGGGAGGATTATCTCTGTCTCAAAACAAAATTAACATCCTGCAAGCTACAAACAGGTGCAACAAATATAATTTACTCACATTCTTATTTTATAAGCATAGAAAGACCTGATTCAGATCTGGTCTGATGACTCATTTTAATAGACCTGGTGTGATTTTAATTGGTTGAATGTTGATTTTATCCGTCTTGTGAAGTATTTTGCTGCAGAAAATTGAAATCTGAACATAATCTGTGCTGAGATTAAGTAATATCTCTCTTTTAATTTTCTTCATTTTGTCCTTTGATCTGTATCTGTATATGTATCTAATGGATGTAAAAGAGTGCTTTATTTCAGAAGCTATTAACTCGGAGATAAATATTCTGTGTTTTTTCTTACTAACAGACAATATTTGTGGGTTCTGTTGGGCCATATGGACAGTATTTCATCGCCACCACAGTCTTCTATGTAGAGGGAATTTATAGTTTGTAAACTGTGCTTTCTACTCCTGAGAAAAAATGGAAAAGCATACTACTGTTAACAACTTACTGGACCATTTGTGGCATTATAAACAAGAAACATGAGGTAAGGAGACACAAAAAAATGCCAACCAATCAGCCAAATAAATAACCAAATCTTCCTTTCAGTATAATTTTTCACTGCTGAAACTGCTAAATTTAGGAGGAGAGCTACTTTTGGAGAGCAACTCTGTAATGAATAACATACCGTGTAGTTGCATAGATAGATGAGCCATGTGTTGTGATGGTGGAGGAAATAAGTAGCCATTTGGAAAACTGGAACTGGAGTGGTTGGATGTACTGGAGCTGGGGACCAGCAACCCCCAGCAGTTAGCAACCAGCTAAGCACCGAGGCACAAACAAGTCTCTGGGGCCAGATGGGATCCACCCAGAGGTACAGAGAGAGCTGGCAGAACTCACACAGCCAGGTTTAATCAGTAAAGAGAGGAAACAGTTTCAAGTTGTCCCAGGGGAGGTTTAAATTGAAGATTAGGAAAAATTCCTTTGCAGAAAGGATTGTCAAGTGTTGGAACAGGCTGCCTAGGGAAGTGGTGGCATCACCATCGCTGGAAATTTTTAAAGCTGTGTAGATGTACTTGCGGACATTGCTTAGTGGTGGTCTTGGCAGTGCTGGATTGGACTCAATGATCTTAGAGGACTTTTACATCACAAATGATTCAGTGATTCTTTGGGTTGATGAATCTAAGTTTTCATGAATACATATATGCATATAAAAGCTAAGAGGAAGGTTTAAAGCTCGTCTGAAACACTTGTACCTTTTGATGCTGATGGTCTTTGCACAGGAGAAGGCAAAATCTTCTCCTAATGAGATGACAGAGACATTATAGAACAAATTTTTAAGAAAGAGGTGAATTCCTGAAAGCATAATCAGCAGTTAAGTAATAAGGTGTTACGCTATTGTATGGAAAAACTATGTTATTACAGTGCCATTGAAGAAGGTTCCACAAAGATTTTATTGCTTTGATGTCCCTTGACATGACCCAAAGCAGATGACTATCAAAACTGCTCTCCCATTTTATATATTTCTTTGCTTCTGTTTAGGACACATATCTTCTTTAAAGCACTTAGTTTCAAGATCATCACCAGAAAAAAAAAAATCTAGTAGGCACTGACAAATTTAGATCAGAATTTAAGGTTTCCTAACAAAGAAAATCCTGCTCTCATAAATGCTGTGATGTTAGAGCATTCCTGAGAATTCTGGCACTTGAGCAGTTAAGTCAGTTCAACTAAGGCTGAGTTACCCACCAAGGTAAAATGTAAAATAAAAAGCATTGAAACACATCTCATCAGCACTCAGTATTATTTATGGAGAGTGCCTGGGCATTCCGGCGGGTAATACTCCTGTTGTTTGTTTAAGTAAAATAACTAATTTGTCTCTTTAATAAGAACATTATAGATATCCTGTGAATTTCTATGTCAGCAGCACTTCAAAAAGATGGTGTGTGCATAGACAGACATACTGAGAATAAACTACTGAGAGCTTTACTCTGTAGGTAGAAAGATGAACCTGAGGGTAAAATATTTCAGAACTATTCTGACAACAATGCAAGTTTATGAAATGCTTGTGTTGGGGGAAAAAAAGATTATAATAATAATCTTCCTGCACATGAGTTGCACTTTTCACCTGGGAAACCTAAAGTATTTTTCAGACATCAGCACTCCCAAGAGGAAGGTCTTGTGTTATTCTACAGATGGATGAACCAAAGCACAGGGGCATCTATCAACTTTCCAGCTCCCTCTGGAATAAAGAAGACTTTTATATTGGGCAGCAAATGATGCCCTATGGTCTAAACTGCATTTAAAAGAGAAAGGAAAATGAAAGAGAAGAAGAGAGAGAAAATGTCTTTTACAGTTTCAATAACCTGCCAGTGTTGTTGTGCACTTGTTGGAATCTAACAATGCTAATTTCATTAGAAATGGCTGGAAATGTTTTTGGTTTAAACTTATTTTTATAACATGATCTTGATTTTCTCTAAACACTTCAAACAGCATGAAACTTTTTCGTCCACTACTCTTCTTGTTGTGAGGGTAGTTTCTCTACTAAGTGATTTTCAGCTCAGCAGGCATTATTTGTGTTAGCAAAACCAGGAACAGAGGTCCTATTGGCCGGACAATTTTAATCCCATCTAATAGTATAAATAAACCAGAAAATACGCTTGGTAAAAATTACATACTTTGAACTCTTATTGCATGAAGTGGTTCTGGAAGATGCATGAACAGACATTTAATCAGACTGATTAACAGGTGTGTAATCTGATACTGGTAACTCTTTGCCTTGTCCCCATCTGCTTTCTTGATTTGTTATAAAATGTGCTTCACAAAAAAAAAAAAAAATCAGTTATGGAAGTGTGAAGATCTGAATTACATTTTTTTTGGTACTATTTGGATTTTTGCCTGTGTGTTTACTTGTCTTCAGGAATGAACTATTAAAACAATATGCACAGGACAAGATCCACACCAAATGGAGCCTTGGCTTAAAATTTCTGTAGAAGTTACTGTGACTACTGCAATAATCATGCCCATCAATACCAAAGGACTTTTGCTTCAATGGGTTTGTAGACTTCCTAAATTAAAGAAATGCAGGTCAGCTTAGACAAACATCAGATACCATGAGTAAGAAGATATGATCCTCTGCAAGAGATGATATTCTTTGCCTGGTATTCTTACCAGTTTAGAAACTGCTTTTAGGGCATTCCTGGTTTAAAACATACTCTGTGGCATCTCTTTGGTGTCACTTAGAAAGTCTGTGTACCATAATTTCTCAGCTTTGCTTTCTAGGTTTGCTGCTTGGTTAAAAGATGGATCTCACCTCTCTGTGAAGTCTCTCAGCCTGAAGTTGCATGACAGGTTCTCCTCTGCCAGTGCTTCTGTCATCTTTTCCACTTCAAATTATGTGCAGCACACTTGCATGAAGAAAAGTCCAGCTGTGAGTGAGAAAATACTTAGAAAACTTTCTTGTGGCCAATCAATGAGCTAGAACACCAGAGCAGACACTGGACATAGGATGCTCAATTAGTCCAGTAGCTTGGGATGGATCAGAGTTGTGGGACACACGTGCTGCACTGGCAGTCAATGCTTGCAGAGGTATCTCTGGAGTAGTTTAGAGAAATCTACACGGCAGTTTCTGCTCTTATTTCACAGAGATTAAATGTCTAAAGCAACAGTAAAAGTGTGAACTACGAAATAATTTGTTCTAATGCAAAAAGAAGTGAAGAGAATGATCCCCAAACACAAAGAATAAGGAGATTAAGGTCACATCTAACACAACAGTGCAAGGATTTAGCAAGGCAATGCAGTTCCACAAAATTTCCTTCCCCACCTTTGTGACAGTATCAGCTTAGTTGCACAAAAACAAAGGGAGGTGTGGGGAGAGGAGGAAGAGTCCTCTGGCATTGCAATCTTCACATGGAATTAGTTATGAGGTTTCCCATCATATTTAGATTTGTCATGGAGCTTGAGGTTTCAACAAAGTCATTTTTCTGGTTTTAGTTGCAAACAGAAATTCAGCAACACCCGAGCTGAGGGCATCCTGGGGGGATGCAGGAAAGGGGAACCCCCTGACAGGCAGGCTGCTGTGATACCTCTTCCAGGAGCAGGGAACTTCCCTGGAGAGGAGGACAGATTGAGGCTAGGCTCAATGGGACATCTTTCTGCTGGTGAGCATGGCTTGGTAGAGCCCATGGCCAGGCAGGGCAGGGCTGTGGAGAGATAGAAACCAATAGCCTACAGCCAGAGTGAGGCAGGGACTGCCAGCACCCAAAATGTGGTCCTGGACTGTGAACAGGGACAGAAAGCCCCAGAGGTGCCTCAGGTCCTGTCAGCATGCATGGCCCTTCTGTGGATCAGTGGTTTTCCAGATTGGGATGAAACCTCTAAACCTTATTGAGAGACAACTGTCCTCTCTAAACCTCTGTTCCACAGCCAAAATGTGGTGGTGCTTGTAATCTGTTAAGACTTTGCCTGAAGTTAAGAGAGAAAAATATACAGAAAAGAAAGTGAAAAAGTTTCAGAATCAGAGTGTACCATCATATAACAATAGTTTAACTGCTTCATTTTCATGAGGTTTTTTGTTGATTCATTTATCCATTTTTGATGCCAGTGAGGGAGACCAAGAGTGGCTCCCTACTCTTCCCTCTCTGAAGTTAAAAGGCAGTAAATTTTAAACCAATAAAAGCAAATGTTGTTTTGTTTTGTTTGCCTTTTTTTTTTTCCTTTTTTAAATGTAGCTGATAGTCAACCTGAATAATTCACTGTCAGACGAGGTCACTAGAGGCAACTGCAATATCAGGACTTTAGAAAAGGTCTGAGTAATTTTATTGCCGGTAATAACAGTTTTGCCATTACAGAAGCTAAAAAAATGTTGGAAAGGTCACCAGTCTTCATGCTTCAAGGTCTGGACGGTCACCTGTGGGGTCAGGACAAAACTCAGTTGTGCAGCGTGCACACCCACAAATATACTTGCATACACACACTCACATCAGTACTTTCAAAATTAGTCACTAATAGTTTTTAACAGGTGATAGATAATGTGTTACCTGAGAAATGAAGAGTCTTAATTTTGAGCTGGTCAGTACTTTTAGCCATTTTGTCAGAGAAGGGCTTTGCACAGCTTCTAGTTCTCATAAGAAGATGCACTTGGATATTTGGCGCACAAACATTATGTCATCAGTGGTTTACAACAGTGATTGTAAACCTGAGACGATTGGAAATGGACTTTGTTTTGATGGGTTTGGACTTTTCTCCATCCAAGGACAGATGCTGACCTGTTGTTCCCTTGCCTGGACCAAGTACATCCTCAGTGTACAGGATTGTGGTGTAGGGACCTCTGTCCTGATCCTCCAGGGACCAGTACAACCGCAGAAGTATTTTTTTAACTTGACACGGTGCCTCACCAGCAAGGCCCAGCTTACCAGTCCGGAAACATTTTCTTATTGTGCTATTGGTAGATTGTACTGTTAGTGAAATATTTCATGCAGTAAAGATTGGATGAAATCTGCTATTTGAGTTGAGAGGAGAAAGTCAAAACTTAATTTGACCAAATGGAAGAGAAAAAAACTATTCAAGTGACTCTGAAGCTTCACTGGGATCTCTAATCACTGAAGATGGTCATCCTCAGCAGATGATCAAGTATTTTATTTTTTTATGACGAAAAATGCAGAATACAATGTTCTGGTGTAATCAAATTTCCACAAAATTCTTTGAAGCATTTAAGGCTGATTAGATGACTCAGCTCACATTCTGTTGAGGTTGTCTTAGACCTATTACTCATACCTAAATTCAATATTTTCTTCCCTAGCTACAGCAGTATGAATATGAAACTGTTCAGACTTCAGTTCTGACTTCTTAGAATTGTGAGCTTTCTGAATGCCTCAGTCCTATTTCTTGTGATATTTTACAGGCTGCCTACAGAGACAGAGTTTGAGAGTGAGATAATCTTGCAGATCTCAGATTCCTGGGAGGAGGTTCACTTTTCTGTTTATTAAACTAGCTGATACCAGTTTTTACACCATAACTGGATGCAACAGGAGGGAAAAATTTGTAAACTTTTTTTTTCTCCCCACAGATATTGACCGAAACTGAAGCATGAAAATGAAAAAAAGGAAGGAAGATAAATTACAATTATAGACAAGGTGTCTCTTTACTTAGTCGTTTTACTTGCTTAACAAAAGATGAGGATATTTAAATTGAAAAACTCCAGTGAGTTGTCATTGTTTCTCAGTCTCCAGACACCTCTGGACAGATGTGTGTCTGACAGATGCACAGTATTGTAATTAACATAAAGGCAACTCAGTCATGTTTAATAGCCTGCAATAAACAAGAACTTGATCTAGACCACATAATCCTCCCTTCTATCTCTATCTCATGGTTTGTCTAGGACTGTATATATTATTTTCATTATTTGTCTACAATTTTATCTGCCATTTCCATGTTCACAACAACCTTTTTTAAACTCATCATTCTTCATATCCTGCATAGCATAGCAGATCCTCAATAGAAATCAAATATTTTGCAATTGTGGAAGAAAAGAGAAGATGGGGAAAAAAAAATACCAAACAAAACAAATGGGAGAGATAGATCCTCCTCACATCATTTCACATACTCAAAAGAAGGTGCTCAGGAGAGAGCACAAGGAAAGAAATGTAGCATAACAGCCTGTGTAGGAAGAAATGGAATAACAATGAAATCTCTGTTAAAGAACAGGGGGAGCCTTAGAACTCACAAAGGACACTGAAATGACTGAGTAAGATTTTATTTCATTTGAATTTAGGGGGTATTTATTACATTGATGAGTCTGCAACACATTTCCCTGACTGATTCATGAGCTGCCTTTTGCTGTGTGTAGAAAACAAGCTTACACAAAAAAAAAAAAAAAAAGAAAAAAGTTCTTTCTGCCCACTCCTGTTCCCTTTGGTAAATGTAAATTTGAGAATAAGATTGGCTGAAAGAGCATAAACATAATATCTTAGGAAGTAAGGTGCTTTTTTTTAATACAAAGTAGAGGTACTGTTGGATGGGATGTGCCCAGGAGACTGAGGAAACACAGTGGACAATCAGCATCTGAATGAGACATCCGAATGAGACATCCCTGGCCCTCTTTACTCAGTGGAAATGAAAAGGGACAAAGAGAGCAACACACTTCCCCTACTAAAATCCATGTCTGCTCTCAAATAACTTTTTTTTTTTTAGTTTAAATAAAGAGATTCTGCCACAGACATCAGCTATGTAGATGTCTGCAGTTGGTTTAATCACATTTGGAATATAATGCATTTTATAGTCTATGTTGAATAATCATGTTTTTTGTACATGTGTCTCAAATATATGCTCTCTCCCACTCTTTTTCTGTCCATCAACAATATCTTTTTATACAACTGGTTGACTTCATCCAAATTTAACAGAAAAATAAAGGTTTCAAAGACATTCTGTCATGTGCTGCTACAATGCTGTTTATTCTGGGAAAACATACAACTTGAAAGACACTGTTGTCATACTCCCCTTAGTGAAACCTTCAGATGCTCATACTTTATTAAACATCAGAGAATTCATGTGGTGAAAGCAACACAGAAAGAAAGAAGAAAAGGTGGAAGCAGGTATTTATTAGTTCTGGTACTCTCTGAACTAATTATTTAAACACTGCAGTTAGCTTTGATCATGGTTTAATGGCAGAGTACCTGCACCCTTTCAAAAGGAGTTTCCAAACTCATAATTGGTACAGAGGTTTTAAATATCCAATTTCTAAAGAGAATGGGACATCTTTTAGATTTGGAAATGGTGCATCATGCAAGCACTGCAGTTCTGGTAACAGGAGGGACTAATTTTTATTGCATATTATTTCTATATATAGAAAACAATCCTACAGAACCGTCCATCTGACAGTGTGTTTTTTGAATGCAGAAGCAGAGAAAAGGCCTTTTCAAGGATAGTGATAAAGAGAAAGAGAAGGAAGGAAGGAAGGAGGGACAGAGGGAAGGAAGGAAGGAATTCCGGAAGGAAGGAATTCTGTAATTCTGGAATTCCGGAAGGAAGGAAGGAAAAGAAAGAAAGGAAGGAAGGAAGGNAAAGAAAGAAAGAAAGAAAGAAAGAAAGAAAGAAAGAAAGAAAGAAAGAAAAAGAAAGGTCCTCAAGAATGACGTACGATGTTTCCTGTGGTCTCTTAGATGATCTTATTAAAAGAAATGCAACATGAAATAAAGCCCTTGTTGTGTGATCCTGTAAAACACGGATATGTGTCTCATATGTTATCGAGTGAATTTCCTTGCTGCTTTACTTGTACCTTAGAGCTAAAGGAACACATTTCATATGTCACATATGAAAACTGATTACACCAAAGTGAGAATCCAGCTCAAAAATCATGACATTTTTTAAGTCTTTTCAAGAAAAATGCTGTAGTCTAAGTTGCAAACAAATGTCTCAGAAGGATTAGGCAGACACCATTTTAATTTACCCATTCCAGAACTGGGTGCCAAGAACACTGCAAAGATGAAAATAAAGAAACCGCCTACTGTGCATTTTTGTTGTTGGAGCTGCTGCGGCAGCAGTCTCAGAAAAAAGAGGGAACTGTTGTGCTACCTTGATCCCTCACACACTGAAAGCCCGTAAGAAGCTGGATTCTCACATCCTTTTGCCAAATAACTGGATAGCAGCTGAAATCCACCAAGTGCGGCTTTGTGTAAAGAAAAGAAGAAAAAGAAAGAGACAGAAAAATAACAGATGTTTGGAATAGTGACTGTACTGCAGATTGCTCTAGTGTGGGGGGGGTCCGAAGGATGGAGTCAGCTCTTTTTGGAGTGCCTTCCAAGAAGCAACGTTGTAGCTGTTGGTAAAGCGCTGAAAGTTCTATGCAAATTCTTCCTTCTTCTTTGTAGGCACAGGTTGGGGTTTTTCTTTTTGCTAATAAAGTGTTAAAGTTCAAATGCATCTGGAATCTACCTTTGGCTGGTTCTGCTAAGATGAGCAGACAAAGGTGCCCTTGTCACCTCCTGGCAGTAGTTAAAAGACTTTGACTCTCACCTGCCATCAGCTATGATGCAGTTCAGAACATGGCAGTTTTTTGTCATTCTTAGGTCCTCTACAAAATAGGTTTAGTCTGCTTCTATTTTTCTCAGATGATACATCACACTGACATGATATTAATTTTGCACTTGCATTATTGATGTAAATCGACAGTATAGAACTGGAAGCATGGTCATTAGAGTGTCCGAGAGCAGGATAAAATTTATTTTGGGTGATAGCAAGCAATTTGGAAGCCACTGAGACAGCTGGCTTGTTATCTTTCTTTGGACTACTAACCTTACTATATTTAATAAATGGTTAGCCTGTTGTTAAGGTGACACGAAATTGGTTGTGCTGTGTATTCAATGCACCACAGTCACATTTTTCCACATGGGGAAACATACAATTACAACAAAAATTACTATGATTAGCAACTTAAAGCAGAAAGCACAATTTGCATACAAATACATTTTCTCGCGTCTGTCCAGTTTTGAAGGCTGCATTCAACAAAATATTTGAAAATAACTATATCTTTAAACGAGGAGGCAATCCCCTTGATGGTGATCATCAGTATTCTTCTAGTTGTTGACCTGATTGGATAATTCTCTGGAGACCTGAATTTCCATCTAATCCCACCAAAGTCAGGAATCTTGTTTTCTCTAAGTCATTTCTCTCTTAAACTAATCAGCTGAACTTTTGCCAAGGAAACCATAAGGTTTATAGCTACAACTCCATGATCCTATAAATCTTTTTAGTAATTAGGCAGGAATTAAGTAACTATGGTGTATCAATATTTGCCTGTGTTATCTATAATTTTCTTCCTACATTATAAGTTACTCCTCCAGAATACTAAATTTTAGTAGTCTTATTGAAATATATGTTTACAGTATTGTTCTCTTTAAAAAATGTTCACTGCCAGTCACTACTGTATGTTTAGCTCCTGCACCTCACATGAATTGTGTATGACGCATGTATGATCACATATTTACATACAAACATATATTTATTTATGTTAAAACATGAAAGATGTTCTAAACCAAAGCAAAAACTAAGAAAAGAAAATCCCTCAATAACTTACAAAATGCTGAGAGATGAAAATGACTTAAATAAAATGAAACTTGCAAAAGTGCAAGCAGCTGCCATGGCTGTTCTGCAATAATTCATATATTTTATTGTTCTGTTTTGTATTTTAGATAATTAGTTGGTGGCAAAGGAATAATCATGTTGCATGAAACATTGTGAATTTAATTTCACAATGAAAGCTATACACTGTACCTACTGAGAATTAAAAGGACAAACAAAATCTGTTAAAGGGCCAGGCTCAAAAGGAATTTCATTCCTACAGTATACTGTGTTTTGTTATTGGGTTTTTTTTGCCTATCAATCAGAATATTGGTCTAAATATTTGTGGTTTCAAAAGCAGCAATGGAAAATCTTTAACTTAGTTTATTTACATGTTTATTTTAAATCTCTAGCGAGCATTTTTTGAAAAGTGAAATGATTGGGGATTGAACTATCATTTTGAAGGAAATGTCTTTCAGTAGAACTTATGATTAAGTTTTAAATACTCTTACTTCTTTCACTGGGGCTATTGCCCTAAGCATGAAAGTTAAGTTCTTGTGCAAAATTTCAGGTTCAGACCCTTCACTGCTCTGAGGGAGGGAATAGTACCCTGCTGATGGAAAAGAACTCGAAAAGAAGGAAAAAAAAATCTCTGCTGTTCACAGGCAATAATGCAAAGACAAACAAAAAGCACATTCACACAACAGAACCACTTGAGTCCTAGACGAGAACAGCTTAGCTGAATTTTCACATTCCCTTTTTTTCCCCCATTTGTGACTTCAACAGCAACTATAGCCTTTCTGACTTGATGTCACCAGCATTTTAAATAACACCTATCAGCAGGCAGTTCATGGGGAGCTTCACAAAGAAAGTAGTTCCAAAGTTGTGCTGAAGCGTTGGAAACACTTTTGTTTTGCTAAATGGGGATGCGAGTGCCGCCAGGAGAATCCCGCACGAGGTGGGGTGGCTCAGGCGGCTCTCATGGTGTCATCTTCTTTGGGCCACCCTCTTGTTTGACTTGAAAAGTCACATCTGTGTGGTTTGAAGGCAGGGCAGGGGACACGTGTCTGACCATGTCTCTTCTGCCTGGAGCCCGAGAGCGTGCGCTGTTAAGTCTTCCAGAGTCCCCGCGGCTCTCCAAGAGGAGGTGATCCCTCTGTGTGTGTTCCCTATCCATGCTGAAGGAGAGCCATCGCTCAGCCACCTCTCTGTTTGCTGAATTTGGGTGGTTTCCTTACGCTTTTCTCATCTTGTCAGTTGAACACCGGCTCAGGAATTGGTCAGTCCTTTTCTCACCCAAGGGGTTCTACGTTTATTCCATTCTTGAATTGAAAACAATGCTACAAAGATGTTCTCAGTTTAACAGGCCTCATATCCCACTCATAATCCCACTTTGACATAATTAATATTTACACATTAATGTAAGATCTGCTGAAGGGCTTTTCCTTTCTTTTTTCACCATTTGAAGGTTCAAAAATCATGATGATCTGTCCTCAAAACAATACTTCACAGATATTTCAGTCAAATTGTTTGACACGCGCAATGTAAATTCAAGATGTTTTTCCACTAGCTAGCAGGTAGTCAGTGCAGTGAAATGATCCAGCAACTCAACAGCTTGTAAAGAATATTCGTATGCAGACTTCCCTGCAATAATCCTGTTAGTTACATTTCCGGTGGAAATGTTTGTGGCGTGGACAGAAAAAAAAAACAAACCATGAACCAAACTTAATTTTTTTTAAATTTCCTGATTCAAAAAGCCATATTTCTGGTGACTTATGGAATCATAGAATAGTTTGTGTTGAAAGAGACATTTAAGAATCATCTAGTTCAACTCTCCTGCTATTGGCAGGGACATTTTCCACCAGACCAGGTCGCTCAAAGTCCCATCCAACCTGGCCTTGACCACTCCCAGGGACTGGGCATCCACGTCTTTGTTGGACAACAGTTTCAGTGCCTCACCACCCTCACAGACAATAATTTCTTTCTAATATCTAATCTGGAACTACTCTCTTCCAGATTAAAGCCATTATCATTCCTGTCATCAGAGGTTTTGGTGAAAAGTCCATCTTCCAAGCCTCTTTTAGGTATTGGGAGGCCTCAGTGAGGTCTGACTGTAGCCTTCTCTTCTCCAGGCTGGACAATCCCAACTCTCTCAGCCTGTCCTCACAGCAGAGGAATTCCAGCCCTCTGATTTTTTTGTGGCTTCCTCTGAAAGAGGAAAACCTCTGGGTTCTTCCAAAGCACTAGAGCACAAATAGATTCAAATCAAGTTAGACATCAAAACATGTTGGAAAATCTCACCAAAACCTTGTTGTTTTAGACACCTATCATTTTCCATATCATCACTGAATATCCAGAAACATGAAACATGATGGAGCTCTACTGAAATCCACAGAACTGAGCTGCCTAATCCCTATGGAAAGCAAGACTGCTCTTTCTCCTACAGATTAGTATTTGAAATATAGATCCTCTTAGAGTAATTCTGTATATAACAATACTTGGCTTACATCCTCTTCTTTGACTATTATACAGCTCTTCCCACTAAAACAAATAATTGATACATCTAACTGGTTTCAGCAGGGAAGAAAGGAGTAGGTGGTCTCATTAAGAACCCTTGTTTCACAAGAAAAGCACTTCTCATTGTCTTTACCCAGTGACATAAATGACCTTTGCCACGGAATTAATGAAAGTATAAATCTTTCATAATATATTTTAGTGTCCTGCTGGTAGAGATCTTTATTATAAAGCAAAACAAAACGAAAATATTTTCAAACAAGAAATTTGTTATTAAAAACATTTGATTCTTCTACTTCTATGGACAAGTATTTGAAGCATTTTTTATTTTATTTTATCATTTTTATCTTATGCAATAATAGCAGATCACATTTTCTTTCTTTTTTCTAAACTATTCAAACAGTAGTCTATCTCCTTGTCCTGTATAAAATTATATTGCCAAATGAAGTTACTATACTGGCTTTTCACTCAGGTGCATCTGCCAAACATCTCCCTGAAATAAATTCAGAAGCTTCCATAGTCTTCAAATAGTTCTATCTTGAAATGTTTTGTGAGTTGCATGTGCTTAAGCATTTTATTTTCTTGTATTTTTCAGTGTGCATATCAAATCTGATCAAAGTACTGTCCCTGTTAATATTCCTGGGGTACTCTGGTCTGCATGTCTGTACCCAGAACAAAGCTGGGAGGCTTAGGACAGCAGTTATGCCTTGTGTTGTTTCTACTGAAATATTTGTGCCGGAAACTAGAGGTCTGATTTAAGATACGATTTTTTTTTTTTCTCCATCTGACTTAATCCAAGTCTCTAATCTCCTGGGGGAGTTGATCCTTTTTTTTTTTTTTTTTTCCAGTTGTGCTGTGCCACAGTGCCAAAAGAAAGCCTGTGTTTCTGGGTCAGAGACAGGGTGTGTCTAAGCAATGTGATTCTAGGATCTAAGACACTTGACTACAAAGTCCTGAAATCTGATTATTGCAAAAAGATCTTATTTGTCTAAATATAAGTAGACTGCTGTTTGTTTCCTGGCCATGTGCTGTGCTTAATTCACTATGCAGATCATGAGAAGAGAATTAGTACCTCAAACTGGCATCAAATACCCTCAAAACATACTAACAGTAAGAAACCTGAGCTTCACTTCTTCAGTACACAGGACTAGCCCAGAAAGAAAGGCTCAATATAATATGCAGCCTGCAGGCTCTTTCCTCATTTTCCATGGTGAGTAGTTAAGCAACACATTGCCAGAACCTCTCACTTGAAAAAAAGGTGAGGAGCACAAGGAGAAGATGCAAAAATCCCTGCCTTTTGTAAAATAGCTTCACAGGCAGAATCCAGGCACTTAAACCCACAGAGATGATGTGAAAACTGAGCTCAGCCCTTGTTGATCCAGCCAGGATGAGCAGAAGGACGTGGCAAACCCTGTCTGCCCTAAGCTGGTCAGAAGTGAAACATGTTTGCTCAGTCTCAGCAATGCTGCCTGTTCAGGTCCCTTTGTTCCAAGAGAGGTAAAAATATCACCCGTCCTAATTCCCAGGATAAACACAAACTGCTTCAGAAGGGGAATTGTCCAGAAAGGAGATGGTTTCTCATGCCTTTGAAGCTTTGCCACTGAGAAGCAGATAATTTATACTTTATAAAATCATAGACCCACTGCTACCCTTCAGTAATATTAGCCTATAGTGACTTACCTGTTAAGTTACATTTCAAAAAGGGTGTAATTTATTTATTAGTTACATTTTATTTTTTTATTATTTATTTAGATAAAGTATTAGTTTTCTTTCTCTTGCATATAGCTGTTTTCACTTCCACACTTTTATCATCTCCCCTGTCTGTTATTGAGCCTTTATTGGAAAATGAGGCTAAATACTTAGAACCAGACGTATTTCTCTACCCAATCCTGCAGCATATGATACTATTCCTATTTTGCTGGTCTCTTTTCTACTTATGTGGCTGAAGAGCTTTTTTTGTTATTTGTTTTAATATACTTTGAAAGACCTACCTCAGCGTGGCTGTTGGCAATTCTTACATTATTTCTACACTTTGTGACCTCTAAGTTGTACCTTTACTTGCTGATCAATCCTTTTTTTCCCTCAATTTCTCGTAGGCTTTATGCTTACTCTTAATGTCCTTTTTGAGGTGGCTATACATCCAAATGCCTTTGGAAACCTTTTCTGAAAGTTTTGCTCTCACTTGCTTGATGTGCAAGTTTCAGATAACTTTTCACTGCTGAGTTAAAGAGTTTGGAGGAAGCTGTCACACTGCAAGCCCCTGAACTCATTGCTTCCATTGACTTCACTTGCTTGTTCATGTAATTTGTCAAACTTTTCCCTTTTGAAATTGAGTAACCCAGCTGAAGACTCGCTTTCACTTATTTTCCATTTAATTCTTTTTCAATCCATCTCTGACTGCTGACTCCGAGGGTATTTCTTCATCATCATCATCATCATCATCATTATTATCATTATTATTATTATTAGCACAGGATTAGAGAAGTGTTTGGCAGGACAGTCAAAGCAGGAACAGTAATTCCAGATGGGCATTTGGAAATCACTGTCATGTCCCTTGTGTATGTGGATATCAACACTAACTCTTATGTTTGTCAAACATTTGTATTTGTCAAAGTCATTGAAATTAATGTGCAAATGCCACAATGTCTTAGCAAAAGGATGGGATCTCTGTGTTTGTGGTACTGCTGTTTGATTGTAAATAGATACAGAGAATGATGCTTCTAGGGTGATCTGGATGTCCCATTCATTATTAACTGTTACATTTTAAATTTGTGTATTCAATACAGTAAAAATAAATGGGGTTTAATACAATGTTATGTACGGTAAATATAAAAGAATTCAGAGGGTTAATAAAAACCAAAAATAGACTGCCTGGCCACAGACAAAAAAGAATGTTCACTTGTCTACAAGACAAAAAGGATTTATATTATTTTTCCACCAAGGAGTAGGTTGAAAGTTTAATGTTTGGTGCCTATTGGTGTTTGAATGCAGTTTTGTTCTCCAAGAAGACTTTGCAGGACTGGGTCTGTTACTGTACCACCTTGCTTCCTGTTCAATTTTACCATTTTTATGGCAGTAAGTCAGATCACAAGTTAACTTCTTCAGTGTTTAGTATGCTTGGAAAATGAGAAAACATGAAGGAATTTCAATGAAAGTGGTCATCCAAACTACACCTTTTTTTTAAATTTATTTCCTCTTATTAAAGATTGTTTGTATTCAAATCTTTTTCAGTTGGAAAACATTTTTGTGGAGTTGAGAAAAAAAATGTATATCACTGCAATCATACTTTAATTATGCAGCTTTTTTTTGGGTGCTCTCTTCAAGGTTTAACTGCTTTACATGCCCATGGAAGGGAAGAAACGCAGTTTTAATTGATCCCAAAGCAACAAGGGATCAGTCAAGCACCGACGCAACAGAGAAGGAGTCATAATGCTGATAGTTCAACATGCCTCTCCTAAAGTAATCTTACCTGTCAGAAAAGATTATTCTAGGAAAATAATAAATACTTTTATCCAAACAAATAGGGGTGGAATGGGGGAGCAGTTTGACAAAAAAATACAGAACTGAAATCAAAAGACTAAAACAGACAGAAAACTAAAAGAAAAATAAACAATTGGGCTAAAATAACATATCAAGTAGTGTTTTTCATTTGGAGAATTCATCCGTTCATTCACATCTTTGTAAAAATGCATTATTAAAGAAACGTGAAAAATTCTCCCGGGTAAGACAAAATAGAATTTGCATATTTTCCAAGTTTCTTGGCCTCATACATCATCCCATCTTCACAAACATTATGTCTTCAGCAGCACACTATGGGCATTTACCACTGAATCAACAAAGAACTGAACCTTCCTTTTTCTTTTCTGATTCCCCCACAGCCATTTTTGCTCCTCTGAGTGTGTGTGTGTTTTTCTTTGCTTATCACTCGTCTCTGAGGTCTACTGCACTGCCTGGTTATCAGTGTGATAAGTGGAGACAGCCTGTCCAGCTCTGCCTGGTCTTACAAAGCCTGGTAAAGAGAAGGGGCCCAACTAGATAAACCAGACGACATCCCAGACCTGGGAAGAGAGCCAGGGTCCAGAGCAACATCTGCTGTGGCCAGGCTGCCAGCCCAAAGCATCCATCCGTGTCCGACCAGTCGCCCTGGATCCTGGGAGCACCAACAAGAGATCTATTTCTCCTACCTTTGCCATCCCCTCCTCTTTTCCCCACTGCTGTCTAGTGCTTCAACAAAGGCGAGGGAAACAACCACAGTTCACATCTCAACATTAAATGTGAAAAGCAACACTTTTCTCCTCACTGAGAAATGATATTTGACAAAATAAGAGGCTGTAATACTATTCTTTATTCTAAATAAAGGAATCTGGAACATTTGCAATATGTACGTTTTTCATAGCCACTCATTTTTTGGTTTAAAATTTTTTTTCATTCTTTGTGTGTTTGTGGTTAATTCATCTTATTCAGGGACAGATGTAGCGTGGATTGAAATAAGAAGGTTTTCTCAATGTGGCTTTGAAAACACTGTGGCACTATAGGGGTACCATCTGCTATACTGAGTAGAACCAATACAGGAGATCTAAAGCCCCGTTTTCCAACTGGTAAATAAACACTTACTGTTCAGACTGTATCTAAAAATCGTGATGAATTTTTAACATATTTTCCATCAGCTGAAATCCATAAGTCATGCTTGACTGTTTCTGTGACAGAAGCATCTTAAGATATTTTTCTGTTTTGAGTTAATTTATTCTATCTAAACTAGAAAAATATAAGAAGCTATCACAAACTTCTCTCCTCTGTCATTTGTTCTCATGACAAAAATGCATAAACTGGATTTTATCCTTGGGGGAATACACAGAGTGAATATGTGGAGGGAGAAAGGAAAATGGGATGTGAGTAGAGGTGGAATAACTTAGTTACAACTTTGATCCACAGGGGATTTTGTTATGTAAGAACAGATTTGGTTTGGAATCCAAATCCTGACACGTTCTTTTGATTTAAGCCTGTATCCACGATGCGATGATATCTGGTTGTACACTGACCCCATCCCTATCCATTTTTTTATTTTTTCAAGGATGGGGATATATCATGGATGAAGCCAAAACACTCTCCTGTGTGGACAAGCAGGAGAGAAGGACCGTGGGTGGGACAAACTCCAAAGAGGGCTCGTGCCATCAAACGTGTTCAGCCCTTGTGTCAGTTCCAGCTGCCCACTGAGACAAGAAGGGCTGGGGAGGGAGAGCTGCCACTTCAACACAATCTTAGTCAAGAGGAACCTTGTGGAGTACCCAGGTAAGATGTGAACCTATCCTTGCTAATGCTCGAAAGCTTGATCCGAGATTCCCTGAAGCCAATATAAATACAGAAATTGTTTTCAGGGTGGGCTTGAAGCGGCGTGAACTTGCTGCACTGAAATAAAGGGATTGAATCAGTTACAGGAACTTGAAGGGTGAGAGGAGGGACTCCAGAGGGCCTGAAAAGTAATAAGAATAATCAAAAAGGAGGGGACAGCAGAGCAGGAGCTGGGTGGCAGATGTTTGCTTGCTATGAAGAATAAAAGGAGCAATCACAAAAATCGATAGCAAGCCTTATTAAAGGTGAGCTGGGTGCTTTCACTTTGATATTTTGCTTGGTTGTATTAGGCTTCGATGCCTCACAGGTCAGGTATTTCAGACCCAGCATCTCTAGAGATCCCCTGCTTGTATTGCAAAGCATTCCCTCCAGAAATCTGCCACTGTCAAATGTACTTTCTAGTCTTCAGCTGGGGGTAAGAAAGTGAGAAGAAAAGGCAAGAAAGGAGAAGAAAAGGAGAAGAAAAGGAGAGTGAGATAGAGATACAAGTAGAGGAGGAAAAGATTAAAGATGAAAAGAGAGAAGAGGCAGGGAAGGTTGAGAAGAAATAGAGTAAGGCAAGTGCCCCCTTATTCCATGGCAGTGTATCTCTCCTTATTTTCGATTTTCAGATTCATCCAATTTTTCTATTGGACCATGTGCTCCTGAACAACCTGTACAATTTCCCTAAGGTGAAAACCTCCTCTTAGAGAGCTGGAGTGAATTTTATCCCAGGGTCTCAAAAATGCCAATAAGAGAACAAATAATATTTGTTCATGATAGTGTTCAGTGCAAACGATGACTGATTAGTGTTATGTGTGACATCAACGAGACAGTAATCAAGGTTACTTTAGCATTGATTTTTTACAGAGGTGAAGCCTCTTTGATGTATTATT
This sequence comes from Leptocoma aspasia, assembly GCA_013399835.1. Lineage (NCBI taxonomy): Eukaryota > Metazoa > Chordata > Aves > Passeriformes > Nectariniidae > Leptocoma > Leptocoma aspasia. The sequence continues at coordinate 233,451 of VXAX01000913.1, read as the reverse complement.
CCATCAACACCTTCAGAGCCAAACTTTGCACATGAAATTAATCCCAATTAATTATAACATTTGTAGATAGTGCTGGGCTCTTTTATGTTGCAAAATAAATATTAATTCAGTGGCATTTTTTTCACCTTGTGCAGCTTGTGTGACTAGGAAGGGAAAGAAAAAAAGCAAAAACAACCCTATTGATCAGTGCACTGAAATATGTTAGAAAGTTTTGGCACTTGAGGTGGTCTGAAAGGCTGCTTGCCTGGAATCAGTTTAAGGCATAGTGGGGGAATTCAGGAAACTGGATCCAGATTGCATGGACTTTACTGATACAGTAATGGAAAAAATATTGTTTCCAATATACGAAGGGCGGTAAAGTTGCAAGTTACACATATTCTCACAAAATATACATAAAAGAGTGACACTGCCTTACAAGGGCAGTGCCTGAGGACACTGATCAGAGGCACATTTGTAACTCAGAGATGAAATTGTTCAGGAATTTTTTTTTCTAGTATTACTGATCTTTTTTAATAGCCAGAGTGATGAGTAAATTTTTGTGACTTATGTTGGGCTGTCTTCAACTAATTTCTTCTGGAAAGGAAAGAAGCCTTGTGTATCACCTCCACTCTTTTGAAATTGACACCAAATTGTTTTTGTGTTTGCAATACCAGTTTTTTTTCTCATTCCCAGAGTCTAGGACTCTAATTCTGAATCCCAGAAGAATGTGCTATGGCACTAGGAAAAAAGATGAACAAGCCAGAGAGTATTCCTGCTATTTGCTAATTGAGACACTTAATACCTCATGTTGTAATCCTCCCCTGCTGGTGCATGCTGCTTCCTCATACTGAATATATAGGGAATTTTGACTGTGAAATTAGACCAGAGTCTCAACTTACTTAAACTCTTGAACCCACTCAGTCTTATCCATAGATACAATCTCACATCTTGATTATTCAGCATGAAGAGGATGTGAGAAAACTACACATATTGTTCAGCATTTGCTGCAGATGACAAACATGTGGCTATAGTCAGTCTCATTTTTGTACTGAGTCAAAAAATATAATATAAAGATCAAACTAATAGCTAAAAACATTCTACTTTAAACATCAAATAAGTTGTCAAAATCCTGCCAAGAAAAAGTAACAATAAAGAGTCTCTAACTTGATTAGGCTCTTTGGAACCTCATCAAAGGATAAATAAATGAGTGCTTGCATTATTACAGTAATGCTTGGATGGCCATTTCCTCACCAGATTTAGTCATCACATAGCATTATCTCAGAAACAATAAACTCTTTTCTACAGCCCATTATTCACTGAAAGGAAGAATTTAAGACCATTCTCTGCCTGTGCTATCCAAGTGGCACCAGTGAGGAGAGTCAGTGAAACATGGGTCCCATCCTAGGGAAGAAATGCAAAGCGGTGTAAAATAGCAGGCAGAAAAAGAAGGTGACTTCAACGAGTCTCTGCTTCCTTCTAAATCAAGAGAGGAATAAAGGGGAGTAAATTCCCAGCGACTTCAGGGCAGGTGGGGGCCTGGTGGATGAGGCTTCTGCTGCTCTGTGGCCGGGGCTCTGCAGGAGCGTGTGCTGCTGCAGGCACGCAGCCAACGCTGTCAGCACTTGCCTGCAGCAGCAGCAGCTCCTGCTGGGACTCCTGTCCCTCAACAGCAAGGATCACCACGATGCCAAAGGTCCCAGCTTCTTCAAACTCCAATTCAATATCTCAGTGTTATCCTTACTGGGATCCTAGATAAAGATGAAAGGCGGAACAGCCTGGGAACAACGCTAACAGGCACCAATCTACACTTGTTGTCTGCTTGCTTAATCAGTGGGCTGAGCCAACAGGTTTATCTGGAGAGCAGAAGAAAGGATCTGGTTCTACTTGTTCTATATTGGCTACTTGCTCCTGAACACCCATGGAAGATTTCACTTTTAATCCCTGTCCTTTTCCACACAGCAGGAATGGAGCTTGTTGTGTAAATGAAGCTACAATGGAGTCACGCCAATATACAATGAAACACACAATGAAAAGTAATATAGATAGGTTCACTTAGAAAGATGATGGGTACTCTACTGTCCACACATATTGTATGGGTGAGTGACTCCTGCTGGTAAAGTTTCTGAGTTTGGTTACATGTTCATCCAATATCCAAAACAGTGGAGATCTGTAGGCAGGAAATATGTTACTGCTGATAATATGGATGATGAAAGTCAGGGATACATGGTCTGAATTTCCTCACTATCATGGCAGTAGAACTCCTGTCAATCTTGTATAGTAGACCTCTTGTTAATTTACCTCTGATTCATAGCCGTGTTAACAAGAGCAGAAAAATCTGTGCATATACAGGGCATTAGTATTTTGAGTGTATCCATGTCTTAGGATTTGCATGTGAATATGAAATATTTCTATGCGAGTATGGGATGGGATTTAATTGTTTTCTCACACAGTTGTTTTCTCAAATTGTTCTCTCCTTATCTTTCTGGAAGCAGTTCAGACCATCAAAGAATTGTTGTTGATGAACTCACTAATTAATTTCCAATACTTAACCTTGTATTTTGCTTCATTACTGGTGCTCTGTTCCCCCTAGTTTTACATTTGGTATCAGAAAGTTCATTTAGAATACAGTCAATCTTCCAGTGCTAGCTTTGCACTCTAAATATTTTATTCAGTAAGGACACAATGGGAATAATGTTTGTATCTGTCAAGGAGATGCATGAAAACTTCTGAGCTGCATTGTCTAGAGAAAAAAAAAACCCTCCATACAACTAAAGAAAACAATCAAAAATCCAGGATGATGGGACTTTAAAAACAAACAAGCAAACAAAAAACTAAATTAAGGTACCAAGGTGACTGGCTATTAAAATAAAATAATTTATAGGCAAACAATGAGTTAATAAAAGTAGAAAGATGAAATCCTTAGATTAAGAGTTTATTTTAAAATTACTTAATCAGATAATTGCTTTTATTATATTTTATTTCCTTTAATGGTTTATTGTTTGCTTGCATTATTATCTTAGCTGCTCAGGGGATAAATACCTTCAGGAAAGAGAGAAGTGACACTTCAGTGTTTAAATGTCAATATTGAACCTGATGGTCTGCCTGTGCACGGGGTCCAAGACACCTGAGGATCCCTTTCTGAGCTGAGGGGCTTCTGGTATGGAAGGGGAATGATGAGGGAAGGGTATGGAGAAAAAGAAAACATGTTTCATTCTGGTCAGTCCCCTCCTGTCTACTTGTGCAACTCCACTTTCTCAAAGCAATCCACATAAGAAATGAGCTCTAAAAGCACACAATGAGGCTAATTAATCAACAGAGCAGTTTATGGTTCCCGTAGATTCTCGCTCAGCGAAGATCTGTAAATGAAGATTAGATGCTTTCTGTTTGGTCACAGAAATATGTGTTCTCAGAGTTGGAGCAGGATCAGTCAGGAAGTGCCCTAGCCAGCATTATTTCAGAGATTATAATATATCCACTGGCTGTCCATTTTTGGAATTCTTATTTTTGCAGTACACACCGGTACATTGCAGCTCTTTGTGTGCGTGGATTGTAAAGACTCTTGCTGGTGACATTAGGCCTTTTCTATTAATAGTACATTCAATGCCAACATTCTCTGTCTCTACGAGGTGGCCTGGGAACACTTCTGGGCTTTGGGTAAGGATGTACATCTCAGCTGTGGTTTGCCTCTAAGTAGGAACAAGACCTGAATTTGTACCAGTACTTCCACTCTCTTCCTTCCCTTCTGTGCACTAATTTTCACAGAAGGACAAAACCCCAGGCAACCCAGCAGGACTGAATTCATGGTGGGCCTGGCCTGGCCATCTTCCCAGCCTGGGTGATTTGGGAAATCAAGACCTGGAGGCATAACACTGGCTATGTCACAGGTCATTTTAGTTTGGTCTTCATCCAATTATAACATATTTTTCTGTTTTGGGTATCTGTTTTCCTCTTTTGGCTCTCTTGAGGTTCATCTATTATATTCTCTTCTAGGAAACAGAGAAAGTCCCAGAACTCCCTGATCTGATTGTGGGATTTGATGCAAATATGTAAGAAATGCCAAAAAAGCATTTCTAGTGCTCTGTGGTGTTTAGACAATTGGGTAAAGCAGTGAGATGACAGGTGAGTTGGAAGGAATAGAAAAGGTGTGAGAGGGTATTGAAAGTAACATCGTGATTCTGAGCACAAACACAAGTCACGTAGAAACTCTTCCCAAATTTGATATTGAATGACACAGTTTAGGTACAGTCTGTAAATTTCCTCTCTTTTTTTTTTTTAATATAGAGATATCACTGCAATGTGTCTGTGACATCAAGAATCCCTGTTGGGTCCATTCTTGAATGTGAGAAAAATGTATCATCATTATGTTAATGACTCTCTCGGCAGTTCCTCTGGGGATTTTTTACAATTTCCTAAAACCATTCACTGGACAAGACTTCCTCTGGGACTTTATTAACTGTTGATACTTTCATGCTCTCCGGAAAACTTGCAGTGGAATATGTTCCGTATTTTCAAGCACGGTATGCAGTGTATTGGTTGCTTAAATTTTGTGTCTCAATATTTACATGTTCTGAGAAATGAGGCACCTGGTGACTGAATTCGTAACATATCAACTCCTGACTTTGACAGTTTGCACCCTATATCTTGACTGCCTCACAGGGGTCATGAAAGATTCCACTGCAACCCAAAAAATCCTACACCTTCCTAAGAACCTAAGAAAAAATTCTGCTGGGGCAGAAGTGATGGCTGATACCATCAGAGGTGCCTAGGATGTTCTCTTAACCTGCTGGATTGAAGAGAAAGCTGCTTTTGACTTTCATAGTGAACATGATGACACATATGTTCTGGGAGAACAAAAATAGACAGATGAAATATTAATTTTCACTTTCTTCAGTTTTCCCTTGAAATTTACATTTTAAATTGGGTCAGAATAGAAAGTTAGTGGTTCTATGTTCAAATGTTTAACATTCTAGATCATGCCTTAACCAAACTGGGGGGGCTGGAATATCACCTTTGACAGTTTCAAACCCCTCAACAAGAGAAATCATGTAAGAACCATTAAACTTGGGGCAAGATCAGACACAGCTGTCCCTTAGGACCAAAATAAAAGATTCCAATCAGATGGAAGAATTGAAGAAACATCCCTTTATTGTCACTTTTGGTTTTTTTTTTGAGGATTCAGGTTTGATCTTTATTGGCATGAATGCAAAAGCATATTATAAACTTGGATGCTTGAAACTGCATGAAGTGAATTTCAAATAGCATATTCATTTAGAATAATCTGAATTTGCAAATCATGCTGCATTAGTAACTCCCATAGTTTTCAAAAGGGAATGATATGGCAGGAGGGATGTAATTATCCAAAGCAAACAACCAAATGAACAAGCACACATTCAGAGTAAAAACAGATTACCGTGGACTCTCCAAGATCGTCATACAGGAAAACAAGTTTCACAAAAATAAAGAAATTCAAATGCCAGCCATATGAAATAATAAAGATAAAGAAGCCAAACTCAGCAAATTAGTTCTTTGGAATTAGATAAATCTAATTCTATTGTTTTATAGTTTCCCACCACATGCTGAGTATAGTCATCAGCTAGGACTGTTTATTGGTGCCTAACGACCCACTGCTGTCCATGAATCACAGTTTTACTAATACAGGCACAACTTATTAATTTCTTTCCCAGTCTTTTTTTTTTTTTTTTACATCTTTGGGATATGTTTAACTTGAAAAAAGTGTCCAGGGATACACATTCAAGAGGTTTGATCCCAGCGTTTAACTGTATTTGGAACAGATTGCCTGAGAAAGTTTTGTAGTTGCTGTTGTAATGAAGCAACTTCTTACATGCTATGAATGTCTAAATTAACCAGAAAAAAATCCTGTGCTATGTCAGGAAGGTCCAAAGCTGTAATCATAGTCCCTCATTGATATATGTAACTCACTGAAATATATATATAACGCACTGATTATGTATATGTATATGTATTTGTATTTGTATTTGTATATGTATATGTATATGTATATGTATATGTATATGTATATGTATATGTATATGTATATGTATATGTATATGTAATGTATATATATGTATATAAGTCACTGATATATATATATAAAAAGAGAAATGTGTATTATATAGACATATAGGCATAGGGAATTATATAGGTATATATATAGAGAGATAAAGGCATACTTTGTTTATCTAATTGTGCAGTACACACCATCCACTTAGCTCTAGATTTATGAGCTCACTGTCAGAAGCCAAAACTAAAGGACTAATTGGAGAAAAGGGCCATTTTGGTTTAATTGGCATGTACACTGTTTAACATATTGATAAGTGGTGTGCAAGAAGAGCTTAACAGTGGAAGAATTTTGGATGGCACCGACAAAATACCCAGTTGGGAGTGTCAGACTTGAAATGGCCTCTGAGGAGCTGTAGGGAGATCCCCAGGTGCTCCCTGGGTAAGCAAACCACTGGCAGATAAAATCCAGCAGCATTTAGTGCTCATGGGTAGAACCTGGCCTTTGGGGTACCCCGTTCCCACAGGCTCCAAAGATTTTTATGTCGTTGAATCCTTTGAGAGTCCAGGCCAAACTAAATTGCCCAATGTCACACAGAAAGCCTGTGGCAAAAACAAAAGACTCAACCCAGCTTTGCTGAGGCCTCCTACAGCAACTTCAAGCATAAGACCATCATTTTCTGACCTTCATCAGGCTTAAAATTGGGGCCTGTTTGCAATATTTGTAGACACCAGTAAAATTCCATGACCCACAGCACTAAAGAAATCTGTTTCTATTTGTCCTCACTCCAAATAAAGTAAAGTATCTTCCAGAGATTTTTTCTGGCTGTCAGTGTTCTCCCTAAACCCTCTCACCTACATATTTCCATATTTCAGACTCAGTATTTAATACTAGTGATGCAGTTGAATTTCCATAATTCAGCTGTTCAATCAAGATCCTCCACGTTTTTAAATGTGTAAGTCATAAATATGAAAAAAAAAATACTGTGTGCAATCTCTGCTGACTGAATTAAAAGTCTTAAAGAAACTTTCCATGCTGTGAGGACTGTGAAGGATTTGGCAGAAATGGTACTAACAATTAAAGCAGCCAGAGACAGATTAAATTTGCTGATGACAGCTCATTTCTGAGATGGTTACAGCAAAAGTCTGATAAATGCTTATCTGAAATTCACAGTTTTGATGAGGCTTCTGCTTGTACCAGGAGAAAATGAAACACTTTAAATAGCATGTGATCCCAGGGAAAGGTCTGCTTGGGATTGCAGAGGAAAGCTAGGCATTTCTGCTGCAGTTATGATTGCGAATTATTATAACCCTTTGTTTTCACAGCGGGAAAAATAAGTCTAAACTGTGTTTTATAGGTGAAACCAAGGTCAATTTCAATCTCCATAGAAAGTTTTCAATGTTTAAGCAAAGGAGGGTAAAAAAAAAAAAAAGAAAGGAATGGGGAATATATTTTAAACAACAAAATATAAATGTAGGATTTTTTTCATACATTTAATAGGAGAAAGAAGCAGCCATCTCAGTGTATTCTGAAGTCTCCAAATCCAGAGGTAATAGCACATCTAGAAGAATAACCCTGGTGTTACTCTGGTTTGAAGTACATCTGCACACATGCATTACAGGAGAACAGCTGAACCCTGAAGAATGAACTCAGTTTGTCTGAATTGTCACAGGCCTGTGTGGCTCTTGCATCAGAGTCCTGTACCAGCATCCCCACAGTTCTCTGTAAGACCTGGCACTGGAAAGTTTAGCAGAAAGATTAAAACTCTGTGTCTGGTCCCTTGGGCTGAGTATAAGTATGAGGATTTAATCAACTCCAGTAGATTTTAAGATGCTTTTCATAGGTGAGAAGCTGCTAGAGGTGTACAGCAGAATCATGTCACAGAAAAAAAAGACAGGAATAGGTAGACAGATATTATTCCAGGCAGCAGTCAAGGCCATGGAGACATTAAATGAAACAGAGATAACCGAAATGAACTGAGAAGAAAAAACATTTTGCACACACGGTACAAATAGACAGTGGAATTCATTGTCAGGGAACCAAAGGCTTAGGCAGTTTTTAAAAATTATTAGCACTTAAATGGCTAATATATCTTCCAGAAGGTGTTTTTAAAGGGCTGTCAGAAAAATATTAAACTTCTGTGACAGAAATGAGTAGGAAGAATATTAAAGAGTATTTTTTTAAAGTAAGAGCAAAGTCTTACTTAGAGACAATAGGCATAGAAAATCTACAGAAAAAAGAAAATAAAACAGAAAAAAAACCCAAACCCAACCACAAAAAAACCCACTCAGTTATGTCCAGAAAAAGGACCATTGTACTTTTCTCTAAGTGGCCTATTTTTACTCTTACCACGCTAATGTTGCTTCTGATCCAGGAAGGCAAAACTTGTGCTTGGTAAGTTTAGGGCAATTTCAGAAAAAGTGTGAAGAGTCAAGAAGAAAGGAAAGGAGAAGGGGAAGGAGAAGGCGAAGGAGAAGGAGAAGGAGAAGGAGAAGGAGAAGGAGAAGGAGAAGGAGAAGGAGAAGGAGAAGGAGAAGGAGAAGGAGAAGGAGAAGGAGAAGGAGAAAGAAAGATGCAGTAATAATTTTGAAATGAAAACGCACAATTGGTTAAAACTGTGGCATACAGACACCACTTTCTTGTACTGCATTTTATATATTAGATTACTCACACAGGGATTTAACTAGAAACATATCTTTTATTAAAATCATATAAATAAAAATATGTCCCTCTGCCCTCCAGCATGTTTACAGATGCATTTATTTATTTTACAATATTCTATTTAATTAAAGATCTGCTGTTAGAGGTATAAAACTTTCTGAGACATTTATATCTCCAAGATAAAATTGGACAGGTTTGCAGTGACACAATTGACATCCAAACCCACAGTCTGCACATATGATTTGTGCAGAAGTTGGATATTGCACAGTTGTGTTATCAGCTAAACAGGGGCTTACAAACTGAGCATTCAGTAAATTTGAATATCTCAGTGTCTGTATCTCAGTAGTTCTTTCCTGTGGAAACAGGGTTGGTTGTTTTTTTTTTTTTTTGAAAGCCCTTAATTTTTCTTTTCGCTGAAACTTGGGCAGAAGTGCAAGGGGAAAATTCAAATGTTGATGTGAACTTTGTCTTCTTTGTCCCTCCAGAGAAAACATGAGGAGGCAAAATTGAATGAGCCAAGCTTTGTTGGGGCCCTGAAGTTCAGTTTTTTGGTCTTTGCTCTAGGACTGCCTTTGGCTCATGAGGCAACCTGTCCATGGCAAAGAGCTTTTCCCCACATCCCAGTGGGCATCCACTGCTCTGGAATTCTGAGACCTCTGCATTAGCATTCCCTGCTAGATGGCTCCAGACCAGGAGTTCACACACCCGTCAGGATGTGCCACCTTTTCTAGGAACTGGTTTGAATAGCTGATCAATTGTGATTTTTCCCCTGGATGAGAGGTGATTTTCCCCTGCAACACTGTGGTTCTATTTCGAAACCAATATTTTCCCTTGGGGTGTTTTTGCTTACAAAAGGGCATGAAAAATGCAGTAGTTTAGTTTTTAGTAGAGACTAACCTCAACTGCGACTATAGGCATTATTTAAAAAAGTAATTGTTTTATTCATTGTTTTCCTATGAATTCTAGTTCATCTTTGAAATTCTCAAGAGTCTGTCTGAAAATTAACATCAAGATTAAAATTCAAGATCTAAAGAAGTAGAAAATAAAACTATTATCCTCTATTTGTCTAGTTGTATAGTAAATACTTTGTTTATGTTTTCTTCATAACTCTATGTGAAGCTCTGGGAAAGAATGCAATTTTTACAATTTTTTTCCCCTAAACTAGATAAAAGCTTCATTTCTGAAAATTTAAGGGAAAAATATGAGAAAGAGACGATTAATTATCCTAAGAAAAAAAGACAGGCTAAAACAGGTCTATAAAATTTAAAAAAAACTAAAATTTAAAACTAAAACAACCTCAACTAAAAAAAAAAAAAAAACCCCAAAAACCAAAAAAAACCAGAATTTAATATTTTAATATACAGTTATACGTTAGTTATAGGATTATATTGAAATGTTATAATGTATGTGTTGCAAAACATGGAAAGTTTTTCTAGAAATTTTTCCAGAGAAGTGTAAATTACTGGCTTAGATTTCCCCACATGTTTTCCACTTTACATCAGAAAACCACAAAAAACAAATTATATTCGGAAGCTGAATTTGCTTTCAGAAAAGATTAAATAGTGATTCAATTCCCTTTTAATTTTTTTTAACTTCCAAATTTTTTTTTTCCCTGGGGAAGAGGAAAGAAACAACACAAAACAAACAAACAAACAAAAAAACCCCAACAAAACCAAAGAACAGCATCATTACATCTCAGAATGTGAGATTATTTGTTCATTTGCTACTCCTGTACCTGGATACACATGACCAGAGTATTTATGTTTTCAGAAGGAAAATGGCATATTAATTTCAGGATGGACATCCTCCTCCTGTCGCACTTTCTTCTTGCAGCAGCAGCCTGTTTTTACAAGCAGAGTAGTCCAGCAAATCTATAGATCTGTGAGCAAATTCAAGAACTTTACACTTTTTAAAAAATTCAGTTGACTTCATTGCATCATGATGTTTTCAGCCTCTTTATTTGCTGCTATTTATGAATGGACAGGCAGTAGCTCAACTGCCAAGTGATCAGAGAAATTCATATGAATGAAATAACAGTAATCAGTGTTAGTGCTGAAATAAATATTTGCATCAGGTTCTGGTGGGCAAGGGCTATAAAAATTAAATTACAGCTAAAATTTTATTTTCCACTCAGGTTTTCAATTTAAGGGTCATTACCACAGTAGATTCAGCAATGTTAATAACATCACAAAATTTTAGAGTTAAATTTTACCCTCAGTGAATGACACAATGATTGAAACAGCCCTCTTGCTAACGATGATGAATTAGTGTGATAACAGTGGAAGTTTACTGACAGAAATGTAAAAATAAAAATACAAATAAAAATGAAGTCTTCTGAAAAGGGTGTTGGTCCAATACCCATCAACTCATTAGAAATACTGTTCACCCACGTTCATGGAATTTAGTATACACAAAGGTATTCAGAATTTTTAATGAAAATGTATTCTTTTTTTCCCCAGAAAGAGTCATGGACATAGGACATCTGCACTTCATGTATTTTTAAATCATTACTGTGTTTTTGAACATATTGATATATTTCCTGTCATTTTTATGCTTTTAAAAAAATTTGCATGTTTTTCAAAAATTTTAAATGAATTCATTGAAGTCAGTTTTATTAACAGTTTTTTCTTACTGAAAAATATCTTTGCTAAAAGTAAATACTTGAAAATTGCTATTCTGTTAAAAAATTAATATTTGCCTTTTGATTAAAGCAGTTATCATACTCCCCTCTTCCCCCAGTTTCCCAAATACAGTTTTTGTTTTGATCCTTTATTTTTCCCTTTTATATTTTAATTTTACTTTCCCTCTTTTTTTAATGTTTGTCTTTTA
>VXAX01000913.1:185330-210330 GCA_013399835.1 Leptocoma aspasia | reverse complement strand
TTCCTAAAAAGATATTTTCTGTTCCAATCTGTATGCAGAAGTATGCATTGGAGAATGAAACGTTACTGCATGGTATATATAAAATAAATGAAATAGCGTGTCCATATTTAATACATATTTGAAGGCACTTCAAATGCAAATTCAGGCACCAGAGAGTGCATCTATATGGATAAACTACAAAGAGTCAAAAGACAGGCTGAAACACTGGCACATAATCATCATATATATACATAATCATCACTTAATTTTTATCATGCCTATGTCACAGGTTTGGCTTATGCTGAGGGCACTCTCCCAGCCATTCCCTAAACAGGACTCAAAGAGTGTTCCCAGGTGTCACCATGAGCCATGCCACCCTGTTTCAGGCTGGGCACACGGGAGGAAGAATGTTTAGAGGTGAGTACCCAAAATGAAGTAATTGATCCTGATCCTTTCTAATATCTTATTGCCATAGGGACAATAATATAAAGTCCAGCCATGCCATGAACAGCAAAGAATTGTGCTCCTTCTTACAGGGATGAAACAATTGTCAGGAAGCAATATATATCAGTCCTGGTGGGAGGCTGAGATTCTCCACATGGGCAATGCCGGATGATATCAAGGTTGCCAGTCCCTGGACTGTGACAGCTGGGTGTCACTAGGAGTTCTGCCCCCGTGTGTGACCTGACCTGACCTGACCTGACCTGACCTGACCTGAGGTGAACTGACCTCACAGAGCCCCTTCACTGGCCATGTTTCTTCTTCCCTGTGCAGTGCTGCCAGTCCTCCCCAGGACCCCACCAGCAGCTGCACTTGTGCTTGCTCTCCTTTAGTTGATCCACTACACATCATCCTGTGGATAGCCCTCCTTCCTGATGAAGATTACTAATTTGTTCAATGAGTGTAAACCCAAATCTTTAGCGAAGTTTAACATTGGCTTATTTCAGAAGGAAATGCTGACTGATTTCAGGAGAAAGCTTCACTAAAATGAATATATTCGACTTTGTAGCCTTTTGCATTAATTCAACCAATTTGTGTTCAAATGACACTTGAAATTAAACCATAATATTTTTTAAAGGACTTATCAACAGGAGTACAAATATCAGCATTTGGTCCTGGATAGGACTCTGAACAGTCCTGTGTGCTGGGATCAATGTTCAGGACAGGACTGATCTGTAGAATGCTCAATTAAAGACAAAATTTCAAACTTATTCATAAATGAACTTGGGAAAATTCATAAAGGCAGTTAATATTTCTACATCAGTAAAGTGGCAAATTTCAGTCTCTGTAGGGTGTCTCTAAGCCAAAACTCTCCAAAGTCTCTGAAGGAAAATCATTACAAGTCATGAGCAGAGTTTAAAATTAGAAGTTATACCCTAACTCCCCACTCTTCCATGGACTTTCAGTCCCTGAACCTCTGGTCAAACACTGGAACAGAATTCTTAGATAAGTTGTCAATGCCCTTTGTCTATAAGTGTGGACAGTGCCCTTAAGAAACATGCTTTGACTTTTGGTCAACCCTGAAATGGTCAATGAGGCAGAGCAGTAAAGTGTTGTAGGTCCCTTCCAACTGAAATTATTCTATTATTCTATTCTATTCTATTCTATTCTATTCTATTCTATTCTATTCTATTCTATTCTATTCTATTCTAGTCTAGTCTGCAATAATAACAGCATCACATTTTTGTACTTTCTTAGAGCAGACCAAGAGGCTATACTTGCAGTTTTCATGAGTTCTCTTATCCTCTCTGATCCTGCTTCTCACTCCCAGCTCCAAAACCAGACCACAATTCCTTTCCGATTGTTTCTGCTGTTGTTACTGTTAACATTTATTTTCGTCAAACAATATCAAGGAATGTCTGGAAAATCAATGTTTAATAAGTTACAGTAATGTTTTCAATTTCCTGTCATCTGCTTTAATGTACATGTGTACCCTGTCATTTCTCATCACTTTCTAAATCCATCTTGTTATCAGCAAGGTATAACTTAATGTACAGCTAACTCTTTCGTGGGTGACCTTAAAGCATACCCTACTGGGGATGCTCTGCTGAGGAGTCATTCTTTCTTTGCACTGAAGGTGACAGAGGGACATACTTGGAAGCTGCAGTACAAAACTTCAGCAAGGACTTTTACACTTAGGTACACATTCTAAGGAAAAGAAAAAATTATACTGTTTAGGCAGAAGAAATTAATGATGTTTGCAATGGTGTGGTCATGATGTACTGCAAGAGCATTTGCCTGGCAAAAGTAGAGTCTTAAGGCTTAATCAGACAAGGTTTCATAGCATTGTCTGAGGATCTGACCTTTAACATTTATTATGAGGATCTGACCTTTACTGTTCGTTAGTATTACTTTGCTATACCTTCTTCTTTGCAGTGATGTAACTGATTGACAGAAAAATATGAAGAAATGAGGCTGTGATGGTTTACTTCAAGGTTTCCACAAGCAGTGTTGCTCTATGTGACGAAAGCTTGAGGAGGGAAACAAAAGCAGAGGGGGAAAGACTGCATTGCTGTGATGCAAAGAGAAAGAAATAAGGAGAGTAGCACGAGGGAAAGCAAATTAAGAGGGATTTCACTTCCTGAGGAGATTTCTTCAGCCATCTGTAGGCATCCAAACAGTTCCGTTAGTCCTGTTTGGGTATTGTGTGCTGTCAATTCCCTTAGACCAGAGAGTCTGCTATGGAGAGCCACCCAAAAATTGAACAAGTGATGTAGGGCTTCAGACCTCCTGAGCAAAAGCTCTTGGCTCAAGTCTCCATCATTTAGATGTTTCATTGGCCAGTCACTGCAAGTCATTAAATCTCACCAGACCCAGCAGCATGGCCTGTAAAAAAGGATGGGGACACAGAAATGGTGCTGCTGGCACTCAGCACACAGTCTTGTTTTTCCAGTGATCCTGCTAGACACTTGTTACTCTTGGTCGTGTTTCCCTCCCATTCTTGTTCTTTTTTAACAGCTTTAAATATAATTGCTGGACCATGCAAATGCCTCCCTACCCACACGTGTTAAAGTCTTAGGTCAGCCTTTTTGCATGCATAAAACTCTCCAGACCCAGATTTAATGAAGACTTGGGAAATGGAAAAAGTAGAGAAATAGTGAATCTGGGAACAAGGGCCAACCCACTCATCCCAATCCTGAAGACATCGAAAAGACTGTGAACTCCCACATAGATTTCTGCATTCAATTCATTACCAGTTGGTACTGAGAGATAACATTATGGAAGTTTTTGTTTCTCCACTTGGCTTTAATTGCCTTCCTTATTAGGATTTATCTTTCTGATATGGCAAAATATTATTTCAATAGATGCTGTAACGTTATGCAAAAGAAGTTGAAAATTATTTCCCATAGAACATTATTAATGAATGTTTATGAGTTTCAATGCAAGTAATTTAAAGGGCTTGGAAGAGACCTTTCTTGAGAGCTCAATTCAACACCGTACGCATTTGGTTTAAAATAAAGTAAGCTTCATGTTTTGTGTTTTCTTTCTCTTTTTCTTTCCCTTTTTTTTTTTTTTTTCCCCTTCCTCTGGAATATATGAAACTGTTCTTCAAATGCTAACTAATCAAACCAATTTCGTATTGAAGCATTCGTATTTTAATTCACTATTCAAACTACAACAAACTGTTGTAACAATGAATATTTCTGCATCCCTAGCAATATGTTGAAAGGTAGCTTTTTGCTGCTTAAAAAAAAAAAAACAACAAAAAACTTCTGCAATTTCTTTATTCAGTCTGATTAAAATCCAATTAATTACAAACACAATTAAACCTTTCTACCACAGTTTGCAGAAGAGGGTTGACAGAAGTAAAGTTGTCAATCAAAGATCCAATAGGGAGTAGTAAGTTGTCATCTATGTTACTTTTAACCAGTAAAAGTGTTAAGCTAAAATACTACATTAACAATGTATTGCCATATGCAGGTTTATTAGGAAATACCTCACTTCTTTGATTGTTGTTCTGCTTATCATCAGATCAATACAATTTTGTTTATATGGCACCTTTCTTGACAAAGTCATCCCAAGGCATTTCACAACAATAAATGTACATATAATAAAAAGGCAGTTAAAAATACGATGAAAGGAAATTAAGCATTAATGTACAATCCAATCCTATTGTGAAGTCAGTGATGCCAAAGAATAATTTGATGGCGTCCAAACTTTTTTCAAAATTCTTGTTTTATTGACATTTTGAAATTTTATAAACCAATAAAATGCCTAGCCATAACAAATGACAAATAGGGAATATACATCATATAGATCAGAATTTCTCTCAGTTCAGACTGTCAATTGGAATAAATCAGCATTTCCTTGCTTACTTCTATAAAACTGCAACAAATAATGACTGGGTCCATTGCATGCTGATTTAAACTTTAAAGACGGAATACATTTCTTATCATTTGGGGGTTTGAAATTGGAAGTAGTTGCAGACAGGTTACATCAGTGTTTCTTTGCTAACATCTCTGAAAACTCCCTGGAGGGTAGGGCAAAAAAGTAGGTGTAAAGTCCTCTTTCTTATCCAGGATTTGAATAGATACTGTGGGATATCACTAAGCACCACACAGTCTCTCATTCACTTCTCATGCACAGGATAAGGAAGAGAAACAGAAGGGTAAAAGTATGAAAACTTGTGACTTGAATTAAAGACCCCTTAAAAGCAAAACCCACATGTACAAAACAAATAAACAAACAAAAAACCCAAAACCAAAACAACAATAAACAAACAACCAAGAAATTATTTCATCTCTTCTCATGGGCAGGCAGGGGCTTCTCCAGGCAGGGGTTTCTCCATTCCCAGGAGAGTAGGTTTCCATCACCCACAGTGGTTACCTGGGAAGAAAAATGCCATAACCCTGAATATCCCTTCTTCCTCTTTCCTCTAGGTTTTATTGATGAGCATAATTTCATATGAAATTAGACATCTCTTTGGCCAGTTGGGATCAGCTATCCTCAGTGTGTCACTTTCTTGGGCTCCTCCAGTCTGGTCACTGGCAGAGCAGAGAACAACACAGCAGCCCTTGATGGTGTGTGAGCACCCCTCAGCAGCAGCTGAAACATGAGCTGGGTTGTAATCCAAACAACTTTTTGACCTCAAGATGTCTCAGGCTGGAATTTGGTCCACAAGCTTTGCCTCCAACTTGTTTTTACACAAAAATTTAACAGAGACCCACCTTCCTCTCTGCCCCCACACTGCCTCTCTCATTTTTATGCTGTTCTCAAACTCGTTACTGTGATCTGTCCTCTGACATCTCTGAGATTGCTTACTCCCTGAACTTTTAATTTTGTCCCTACTTCACCTGTCAGTCCCTTTGGAGGATGGGACTACAAGAAAAGCAACATAACTAAATCCAGTTCAACTTACAGAAAACTGTAACTGTGTCATCTGCTCTGGGACTATCAGGAGGGGATGTAACATGCCCCAGTTCAGTGAGGAGAAGAACTTACAAGATGTGATGGCTTCAATGCATTCTGGATGCTCTTTATACTAGTTACTGAGAGGAAACTGGGGCATATTTATGCATGTGCAGCCAGGCAGATAGTCTGAGTTTGAGAAAAGCTGAAAATCATAGCTTAAGAACTATTTAAAATAAAAAAAATAATAAAAAAGCACAAACAAACAAACAAACAAAAAAACCACACACACACACACAAAAAAAAAACCCAAACCAAACCAAACCAAACCAAAAAACAACAAACCAAACCAAACCTAACAAGCGAACACAAAAAAAACCACCAAATAATTTTGACTGTCTTTTTTAGCACATTCATTTACTTATCCTTGATTGAAGAGAAGTGCACCTTAGCGGTAAGTATGTCTCTGAAGAGTTTGCCTAGTACTAAAGCTTGTAAGCATATGTTTACATTTTTTTTCCCCTAAATTATTGTTCCGGTCCAGCTGTGGTCCTTTCTGAAACCAACAGAAGTCAACACTGAAATTTGCTCTATCAGATTTTAGTCCAGCACCTGATTTAGTTCTTAAGACACTGGTAGTCAAAGGTAACAAACAAGGCAAGATTTCTTTGTCTCAGAGAGCTGTTTTAGGGTGAGGTGAAGCTTGTCTTTATGAGTGCCTGGGTTTTCTCCCCAACTATAAAGGGGATCTATAATCTATAAGACTATAAAGGGAATCTAGTGCAACTCACTTCTACTTAGATGTTTACATTTAGTCAGGATCTTCAGCCCATACTTTGTAAAGGTGGGGAGGAGTCACTAGCCAAAGACAAAATGTTTTTTCATCCAGACATTACTCTGCTCCAGCCCTGAGGCTCTCCCCCTCCCCCACGCTTTTGAAACAAAAGGATGTCACTTTTCACTAGGGCTAATTCAGTTGTGAGGCAAAGAGAATGACTGGGAAGGGTGTAATAATTACAGCACAATGTGATGATCCTCTGGTGTATTCCCTGAAGAAGTATGATCTCAGAGAATTTCTGCTAGGCCCTCTTCAAGTAATTACTGTCAATTCATGCTTATCTGCCAGCTCTCTCTCCAGGTTTTCTTTTCCTTGCCTTCCTCAGTGAAGATACTGGTTCTGACAAAAGGAGCCATTTGTCAAGGAGCTGGCATGCCAACTTTTCCCTCCCATTCCTTGCTGAAATTATGCAAAAGATTACAGTCCAGCCTGAACCCATATGTACCTTATCAGCCAAATAATAGAGCACATAATAATCAATGTCAAATGGACATTGGTGGTAGCAGATACAGCTATAGCATTCTCACAACCACTTCTGGACATCTTCATTTTTAACATAGGAAATCACAGAGGGCTTTCAAATAGATCACCTGTTGCACTATTGCACAACACGAAACGCAGAGACAGAGCGTAGTTACACTCGAGAGAAGGTAAGGAAGAAGAAAGTTTATTTTGGTTTTTACATTATATGGAGTTTTGGAAATGACCATTGATTGGAAGGTGAAGTTACCACCTCTCCAACCACACTGGTTAATGACAAAGTCCATCAAACCTTTCTCCTCCCAGGAGAAAGAATGAAAAACAAAAGAACAGTTAGAAAAACATGTGCATGTTTACAAAAAACAGTGTGAGAAACTCTATTACAAGAATGAAAACATCAGAAGGCTGAAAAAATAAGAGTGACAATCGCCAAGGCTGATTCAGTAATTGAAAGTTCTGTAGCTTTAACAATCCTAGAAGAGGATTTTGGAAGCAGGCTCTTCTCTTCAGGGGCCATACTGGGAGGGAGGAGTCTCTTCAAGGAGTATCTCAAAAGATGAGTGTTGCCTGCACATGGAAGAGCAATAGATAGGTTTTCTTGGCCTTCCACAGTGATGACCCTGACTTCAGCTTGGCCTGAAATGGAGTGAAATTACAGTGCAAGACGTGTTTACTCTCCCAAGGTTTAGCAGGGGACCTTTGATTTACAGTTTTTGTGCAAGCCTGGTTTAGGCAGTAGCAAATTAAAATCCTCTAACAACTAAATACAGGTGGATTCCTCGTCTAACCACTACATTATTTAATTTTAAATTCTTGAATGGAAAATGGAATTGGCTCAGGCTTCCTGTAAGAGCAGCAAAAGGGATTACTATTTAAAAGGTTTTAGCGTCTGGTACTGCAATGAGTAAATCTACAGGAATAAGGAAAAATCATCACATGCACATGTATTCTAGTGCTTTTGACAAAATAGCTAGGGTTGTATGAAAGCAATTTATTTGAACCAAAATTCCCATCCTTGTTTCTTAGACTACAGAGAAAATGTGAAGCTCTTCAAGTCTCTGAAAGTCTACACAATCTGAGATTCTGAGCACTCTTCCTCTGTAATTTCTGATTTCTGTGTGAGCACACCCTGAGAACCAAGTGATTTTCAGGGTCCCTCTGCACTGTTTTGGTAATCCTGCAGCTGTGGTGCTGCAGTGCATGAGACTGGCTGTAGGACTGGCATATCCCACTGCCAAGCCAGATTCTCACGTCTGCCCCTGCCACTAGAGAGGGTTGAACTTTGGCAATTACACTGTCATTGTTCAAGAGATTGCTTCTCTTTCCTAAAGTGCAATATTCACCTTCTATTGTCTGGTCAGTCTTCACCACACAAGGGAAACAAAGTCAGTCCCCTCGAAGAAATATTCAGTGTGGAATTTTCACCTTTTTCAGTATGCATTTTAGTTCCAAGGCTATCTGTACAACATGTGAAGGGTGAGGTAAGAAGGAAATAGGAGAAAGGTAGAACTCTTTACCCTGACAATGTGAAGAGGGTGCTCTGGCTTTATCAGATGCTAGCATTTGCCTCAGGATTTGGGCTTATTATGAGCTTGATTTAGCTGTCAACAAATTGATCCAAAACAACTGTCTTCCCCATACTAGTTCCTTCAAGCCATGTAGTCTCTCTGGAGGATAGGTCCTTTTTCATTTGTGTGTTTTGATTTGCTTTTTTTCCCTCCACTCCTCTTTTTACCCCCAGCACTGTCATTAGTTCACCCAATAACTTACTTGCTACCACATTTTTTAATTTCCTAGTATTTTGGTGGCTGAAGAAATTCAGCAATGCCCTCTGAGGACTTGCACAAACATGTCACTTCCTTACAAAACATCCCCTGATTTTGTCAGTTGCATGAGCTAATGCCAGTGAAACTCCAATGCTTTGGAAGAAAATCCAGGGGCACCTTGAGGGGGTTTATTCTTTATTTTTTTTGTAAAGTTCAAGATGATTAATTATATGGGACTCAAGATATGTAAAAGTTATCCAAGTTTTCACCATTAATCACATAAATGAACAGAAAATAATTAGTTCGTAGTGACTTTCTGGCTTATTATAATCAGCCCAACTCAAATCGACTTAGCCCAGAGAGCCAAATATAGCAAGGAAAAAAGCTCGAGGCATTTTTTCGCTATGTGTTGCCTGTTATCACACAGTGAGGTTTCTGTTCAAATGATGTGCCTTATTAAGGCAGGCGAAACCCATTTAAACAATGTATCAGAAATGCAGACAAGCTGCAGAAAAATACATGTATAAAGGGTATATTTTTCTTGAAATTTATTGATGGATAAGCCTGCTAAAACTTTAGAAAATGTGTTTTCTAAACCACTGACATTATGTTTTTCTAGTAATACAATTGTTTGGGTTTTTTTTTTAAATTTTGCAGTCATTGCTTTCTCCCCTTTTACTTCTCTTTGTAATGGACTTGAAGAATGGCAATTATTCCCTTTTATTTTACTGGCTTAAACCATGTGCTTATTAGAATAAATGTTATCATTACCCTTTTTATTTTATGATTAGTAATTTTTTATTTGATTGCCAATGCTTTTACTGTAGGCTTAAAGTCTTGAATATTACATGTGATTGAACAATAATAAAATGGAAAGACTTGGATATTATTCTTCCTTTCTTTTTCCTAATAAATACAATTTTCATTCTTAGATATCTATTCTAAAGGTAGATACCCTACATTATGTTTAAATTATTGTTTTTTCTGCCATCTATATAATTGACATTTTCATTGTTTGCGTGACGTCATAAAATTACAGAAACGCTGGATTGTAAGAGCTGGAAAATACCTCTAAGATTATTGAGTTCAGCCATTCCCCCACCTCTGCCATGCTCACCACTAAACCATGTCCCAAGTGCCACATCTACACATACTTTAAAAACCTCCAGGGATGGTGACTCTACCACTGCCCTGGGCAGCCTGTGCCAGGGCTTGACCACCCTTTTGATGAAGAAATTTTCCCTAATTTCCAATCTAAACCTCCCCTGGCATAACTTGAGGCTGTTTTCCCTTGTCTTGTCCCTGTTCCCTGGAGCAGAGCCTGAACCCCCCGGCTGTCCCCTCCTGTCAGGGAGTTGTGCAGAGCCACAAGGTCCCCCCCGAGCCTCCTTTTCTCCAGCCTGAACCCCTCAAGACCCCTCAGCACCTCCTAATGGTCTCTGAGGGTGCTCCAAACCCTTCCCAAGGTCTGTTCCTTTCTCTGCACACACTTCAGCCCCTCAATTGTCTTCCTCGCAGTGAGGTGCCCAAAAATGAACACAGGATTTGAAGTGGCCAGGTCTATTGGTAAATGATGGAAAAAGGCTGAGAGCACTTCTGCCAATTCCCTCAGTCCACCTGAGTGGATCGCATCTGGCCCCATAGATACACGCACACATGTTTAAGTGCAGTACCATGACACTTCCCATTTCCCCTTGGAATATAGGGGCTCCATTCTGCTTCCCATCCCTGTTTTCCAGTCCAGGGTGCTCGACGAACAACAGTTCTTCCTCTTTTGTTACTGTGCTTACCCCCATCATCCAGTAAAGGATGGAGGAATATCAAATTGTACTAAAGTTTGTATCCTAAATTTTGGAAATTGTGGTATCATCAGACTGCTGAGACAGACGTCCCGTCAGGTGAGTTTCACAGCCAGTACACTTAAGCAAGTAAAGTGATAAACTTGTGAGTACATAGGAGGGCTGTCAGTGCCACACATCAACAGAACTCTGATGTTGAGTCAGAAAAGATGCGTAATTGGGTAAAAACGCAGACAGGATCCCAGAATTTTCTGTGGCATCAATAATGGAGAGGCAAGGCTCATGAGATCCTTCTTCTGATAAATTTTTGACCTGTAATTTCACACTGGTCATGCAGCAATCGTTTCTTCTGTTTTGATTTTTTTTTTTTTTAATTCCCATACTGTGTAGAAGAGCTGTCAGTTGTTTTAGTATGGAGTTTAAAGTAAAGAGCAAACAGGCACCCGGAGACAGTGAGATGAACAGGCAGCACCTTTGCAAGTACCCAAGACATTTTGAAGACAGAATATTCAATCTTCCCTATCATGAATTTGATATTTTCATCCTAATACAGAGCTCAAATGCTTTCTTTAAAAAATAAAAACAGTGTTCAGTGTTTTTAAATCACCACTGTTAGAAAGACAAATGCCCAGTTTTACTGTGGTCATCCAGAAAATGAAAACATGCAGTTTGAATCCTTTTTGATTTGGATGAGATTTTCTCATTTCAAAGGGTTTGATTCAGATCTCTGCACAACTTTTCTGAGGAGAACGAATGCACAAACACCTGAGGAGCTGGAGATAACAACCAAGTTACAGAACTCAAGAACTCACAGTATATGAACTCTCACTGACTTTGTATTCCCATTGGGAAACATGTATAAGAGATCATTAAGACCTATTTGGTTTTTTTAATTGTCTTCTCATTTAATTCTCTGGTAAATATGTTCCAATGATTACAGAACCATATCCCAACCAAGAATGATTTCCTAAAACAGGGAAGTGTAATTAGTTCTGAGACAGACACTCCAATCTGAAATCTGTAACTTAGTTCACTCCTCAGAACATGTCATGATGTCTCAGAAAACTTTTAATTCTGGGTAGGGGGTCAGACTTAAAATTACAGGATTGTAATATTGTGAAAATTCTGTGCTCTGATACCAGCTCATGGAAACTTCTGTTTTGATTTTTGCCCCTCTGCTTTTGCACTCCTGTTTTGTGTATGCAAACTAAACTCCTCTTGGCAAGGCCATCCTGTTATTATATTTGCACAGTCCCTTATACAAAAGCAGCTGGAAAACAGCTGGAGCCTCTAGCCACCAATACTGTAAATAATAATAGATTCCTTTTCTCTAAACAGCAATGCACATACATCAAATGGGGTCATAACATAAAGATTTGTAATAAAATAATAATAAAAAATTGAAATACAGTTGCTAATAAAACATCTTTTCAAGTTTTCTCTTTCATTGTCCATGTGTGTGTGTGTTGGTGAATATATGTGTATGTGTCTGCAGCATAACAGCCAAATTAGATTTTGCATACTGTATCAAAACAAATGCAATCACAGTAGCCATTT
This sequence comes from Leptocoma aspasia, assembly GCA_013399835.1. Taxonomy (NCBI): domain Eukaryota; kingdom Metazoa; phylum Chordata; class Aves; order Passeriformes; family Nectariniidae; genus Leptocoma; species Leptocoma aspasia. Next base: position 198,562 of record VXAX01000913.1, on the reverse strand, counting down.
ATTTCTTGGCATTTTCATTTCTTTTTTTTTTTTAGTGAACTTTCTCTGAAGACAGTCTTACAATTGAGCAGTTATTTATTATAAGTAACAAAAGGAACTTTGATTGTTCTAGCAAAGAAATACACTTTGATAAGCACACAGTACCACAGATGAAAATAACAATACAAGCAAGTAGTTAAAAACTTTGGAATTTAAGGAAGAAATTTCTACTATCTCTGTAAAATTTAATGAAATTATGGTGAAGATCTGGGGCCTCAGAAAAAGGAAACTCTTGAATATTTGGCTATATTTCCCCATTTTTCTAGAAGAACTTATTTGTTTCCATCTTAGGCAAAAAAAAAAAAAAAGTCTTACTAATATGAAATTTCAGCCTATCATTTTTTGGAAGACTGAAAATATAGGAATACATATTTATATATATACACACACATGTATGTACATGTATTTGTGTATATATACCTTTTTTTTTGTATACACCTTTTTTTTTTTTTTCGTTTTCATATTTGTACACATGGTGGGAAGTAAAGGAGCAGTGCCACATAGCAGTGTCACAAAGAGAGTCTACATTAGGCATAAGATAATCCATTTTCTTCTGGATGAGAACACAAGAGGAAGTTTCCCTTGAGCAAAATGTTCCTACGCACCAGTTTAAAAGTAATTATGTTATTTATTCTTTCACCTTATTGTGAGGTTTTCTGTGCCTCTTTAACCTAGGAAGGTGGTAGGAAAGGATGGTCTACATCACGTATAGAAGTCAGATGAGAAGGAAATACTGTGGCATGCTGTGCTTTTAAACAGCACTGTGTATGGAAATACCAGTCTGTTAACTACTTAGTGTACATTGCAGCACTGCAAAAAAAAAAATCTTTCTCTTAAAGTTGACGAAAATACTTACAGCTTGAAAACATTTTTTTAAAATATTTTGATTACTCTGCATATGAGGATTCATGTCTTAAGATTTCATAGAATGTTAATAGGCAATGGTTTACATCTGATGAATGTCCCTCCAGCCATCTTTTATTATCTTTTCTAAGAACGACAGATTCTTTTTTTTTTCCCCATGGAAGTCAAATTACACTAAATGGTAGACAACAGTGAGAAACTTTTTATTCATTCCAGCATGGCAAGACCTAAAATTTCTCATGAGAAATGATGAAAATTTCTCCCTGCCTTGATTGTTCATTCTGGGTCACAGTAGCAAAAAAAAAAAAACTATATAAAATTCGGTGTTTGGATACAAATGTTTTGGTGTTTATTGGTTTTGTTGGTTGGTCAGATTTTTTGGTTTTGTTTGGGGTTTCTTTATTGTCTTTTTTCAAAAAAATCTGCCAGCTTTAAGCTAATAATCTGTTCAGTTAATAGAAGACAAGATATTTGAGATAAGTATCAAATTTGGAAGGACATTTCTGCAGCTTCAGGAACATCACTGGAGAAAGATTCAGGTGTTGATTGGGAATTATTTGCCCTCCCTCAGCAAAGCATAAGGGAAAGTGAATAAGTACTTTTGGGACGAAGACTTAGACACTACAAGACTGGTATTTCTAGCAAATAAAATCCAGGTGATATAACAGCTCCATCAGCAAAATGGGGTTGGTGGCAGGAGGCCTGGGTATTTGAGGCAATGAGCTTGTGTTTCAGAGAAGAGTGCTAGCAGGGTTTATCTGCAGCACTTTGTTGTGAAGGGAACAGCAGCAGTCGGTGTGAAATTATATGAAAATGTATGTGAGAATTTTTAGCAAATTTTTGGGGACATTTGCCCAAGTTTAGTCACAGCTCAAAATCTTTACTCCAGCCTTATTGGTTTAAAGCTGTGATGGAAACTCAAAGTGACAGCGCTGTCAACACACTGAGACATAATGCTACAGAGCACTGTGCTTCCAGGCCAGCAAACAAAACATCAGCTTCCAAATATAAAGGCATCAAAATAGGGGAAAAAAGCAACTGTATGCTGTGCATTATCACGATATAATGCTATAAAGTAGAACAGCACATTTACTAAGGAAAGCAGGGGCAGGACATGTAGGGAGATTCTGTTCAGAGTAGTGCCATAATCGGCAGTCTCATTTATTTATCTCTAAATTTCCATGATGATGGGATTGGCTATTGGTAGTAGCCTATTAGTCTGAATGACTATAAAGAAGAAAGAACTTCCCTCCTTGATATATACATACATAAAACAACGTGAGAAAATAATGAAGGAAAGACCTAGGGTGTACTTCTTACACACAAAAGCAAGTAAGACAAGATAAAAAGGCTTTGAAATTGTATTTAATGCTGTAGCAGCTCTGTTCCTACATCATAACTCCATTAAACTCAACAACTGAAAGGGTACAAAGAAGCTTGGTATCTTTGTTTTCTGCTGAAATTAAGACCTTTCACACCTTCCAGGCTGTTCTCAGGCAATAGTGTATAGATTTACCTGCAGAGGAGGCAGCACCTTCAGCTGTGAAAACTCAGGGGGAAACTGAAAAATGAATGAACATGTCCATGGAAAACACCACTTTTCCTCCTTCCACCTGCTCCAGTCAAGTCTCCACAGCAGCCTCCATCTCTAGGGTTGAAAGTGTTGGTGGGAAGGAGGGTGAGAACCTGCAAAGAAATGACACAGAATGAGCACAGCTCATCTGGCTTTAGAGCTTACACAGGTACACTTCATGTGGAACATTCCATTCCATTAGAGAGTGACAGTGAGTCAAGATGTTCTTAGTGACACAAATATATAAAGAGAAAACAGCATTTCCTCAAGATACACATGGCTTCTATAACATCTTTCTAGTGTCTCTTGACACAGGAGGGCTTGTTAGCCTGTGAGGCAAGACATAAAGTCCTCTGAAAATTGGAACAAAAACTTTGTATTTCTCCGTTAATTTGACAGAAGACCAAATCTACCCCCACCAAAAGCCCCAAACCTGCTTTGTTCCCACTCATACATGCAAGGACTCATACAGTCTTGGCTGACAATATGCTATCATAAAGTTTCCTTATTACTGCTGTTAAAATGTAACTATTTTTACTACTGCTGGTCACTACTGTATTTTCAATAATTGTGCAACAAAGATCTTTAACAAAGACCAAGTTACTAAACTGTCAAGAGGTTAAAAAAAAACCTATAGAACAACACAGAAGACGAGAGCCCATTAAAGTGTTTAAACTTAAATGGAAGTGCTAATCTGGGTATATTGGGACAATTACAGCCACAGAATAAACTGTCATACAGAGCACTAAATATACCAAATCCCTGGTGTTACAGAAGTACTATTATGAACCTGCAGACCCCTGGTGAGATGCCAGAAGGAAGAGGGGAGGACTCTGTTTGCTTCCTGCACCTTCTCCCTTAATGACATAAGGTAAGGCAATAAAACCCCTTTGTTGCCTTCATTGCATCTGCTACAATCATCTCACAGCATACTTGTGTCAACAAGGTGATGTCATCTTTTCCTGCCCTCGTCTTCCAGCAAATACATTAGCCAACAGTGGATGTTAATCTTCAGAGGCTTGGTGATCAGTACATTCTGAAAAACCTAACAATGGAAAAAAAAAAAGCAACCCATCATGAAAGTGAATAACACTGCAGTCCTACTGATGGTGCATTATGAAGGTTTTCTCCTAAAATTCTTTGCTCCTCACTAGCAACAAAAGTACACAAATTCTACAGACTTATCTTAGTTATACAAAAAATGGACTAGGGTTTTATTTAAAAATAAATGTTTTACTGCATGATTTCTGAAAGAAAGCATAACCAAAAAGAATCACCTCAGTTTTCCAAAATTGAGCCAAATTTTTTGGTCCAAAGACTTGATAAGTTTGCAAATGCTAGTGATGAACAAGGACCCAATTGCTATGATGCCTGGGACTATTTGCCATACTTTGTGTTCAGAAACCTTAATGATTTTACATGACACAAGATTTTTGCTTGTAATTTGCTACACTTTTCCTGGCTCAGTGTTTTATGTTCTTTATGTAATTTTCCACATCTGACTGGTTAAACATAAAGGAAACAGCCTTAGCACTGAACTGCACTGTGAAACCAAAGTATGAAAAAGTTGAATTTCAGCTCTGACGTTTCTTTGTACTTCTTTGTTCATGGGTCCAATTGGCACTTTTATTTGAGAAGCAAGCGTTGTTACAAACACCACCTCTTACCTTATTCCAGAGGTCAACTTAAACCTGGCCTACAGATCTTCATGATAGACATCCACAAAGCATCAATTAGCAGAGTTAAGATATCCTTAGAGTTTGGCTGGTTCACACAAATTGAGGATATAGTTGTACAATTTTTCAAGCAAGGTATCTGCAAATTAATTTAATGAGAGTCATGACTAAATGATGTCATGGAACCTCCAGCATCTTAATAAGAACACTTAATGACTCATCAAGATTTTCTTTTCACTGTTTTACTTAGAATTTTTTAGGGGTATGCAACACTGTTGTTCCTCATCTCACATCCCTATGTCTATAACAGTAATTAAATAAACATTATTTATCATTACAGTAATTTTAAAAATCACACAAAATATAAAGCACTTCAAAAGACTTCAGAGCTTTTTGCCAATCCCATCCTCACACATTTTTCATATCGTCTTCAAGGATTGATCAATATTCTAGCATGGAATTCACCTCACTAAGGCACAAACATCCAAAAATCTGGTGTTTGAACAAGCAGCCTGGGTTCTCTTCACAGAAACATTACCAATTTCCAAAGGAATTGAGACATTTTACATTGATCTGACATTAGGAAGTGGACCCACCACTCTCTATTGGCTGAGGAGGAAGACTAGCCTATCACCTGCCTGGACTCAGGACTAGATTTTCAGGATGATGAGGCTTGATTAATAAACCCCGTTCATTCAATTTAGAATGATTCACAAAAGCATAACGGATTTCCTTTTTTCTTCTCTCCCACATTCAACATAAGACATGTTAGCACCTTTCAGTGCTTTAGAAGAAAATATATATTTGACAGAAAATGCAATGCCTTTGAGCTTCTGTGCCATAGGAAGAGGAAAGTTGAGCTTGAAAACCCTGCTGATGTCCCATGGTCTGGCACTAGCACAGTATTTGTTAGCTCATGTTAGGAAGTGGACTTCATCCCACATTAGAAAGGAGAAATAACTCTACACTGTGTGCTAAACTGACCTGAGGGAAAATTCCTATTAGCAGGATATAAAACCAAGAAGTCTACTTGTATTATAAAAAACAGAGTAATGCAGCTTGTTCCGGGGGCACTCTTTGCTCGCACAGCTTACAGGACAATGAGGCCTTATTCCTCATTGTGGCATCATTGCTGTAATGAAAGTAAGAAATAAATGCAATAAAAACACCCCAAAAGGCAGAATAATGCCTGTCTTAAAACTCATAAGATTAATAAAGCAAGGATTGATTTCAAGAAAGGAAATTAACCTGCTGAAGCAAAATACAGTAAGCTCTGACACAGAAAATGCTCCCTGAGATCCCCATGGTAGTTCTGCTGGAGTAGGGAATGTTGGGCTCAGGCTGTGATTGAACACTGGCAATCTGTGCTAGATAGCTGGCAAGGTTTAAACAAAAAAACAACCATCTGTGGGGAGAAGGAATGGAGAGAAAGGACAGCACTCTGGTTCCCTGGATAGTAGACCTGGATCCCCAGCAGAGAAAAAGCAGGAGACGACAGATGAAGGACAAACAGAAATAGCATGGGATCTGTGGCAGTATGTGAGAGGATTGCAGACTACATTCAGTTATACAGCGCTAAAAAGGATATGCAATTGTCACTGTGCACAAAAGGTGCCATCCATCTCAAAGCCTTTCAGTACTTAGGATACCCATTTGGTGAGTCCTGAATAGTTTCTGGAGTTTTGGCAGCTGCCTCAGCTAGGACAGCAGCATCACTCTAAGGAAACCACACCTCCACATGAGCAGAACTTCAGGAGGCTTAGCAAAGTCCATAGCAAAAAACCACTTCCTATTGCCACCTGACTCTGAAGGTAATTACAGATACACTGCAGAACAGAGAGCTCACATTCCTTGTGAAAGGCCCTTCATTATGACTGCTAAGTGCTGCACGTGGTTCATCTCACTCCTTAGTAAGGTTTACTGGCTTAGGCTCAGCATTTTATTAACATTGCTATGAGGTCTGCTGACTGGAGCAATATTGTGCCTGGAGAGTTCAGCATGTGCCCAGCTCCATGAACAGGAGCCTAAATGCCTAAATCACATTTATTGTATTTTGGGTACAAATATGCTGGTTTGGATCTAGCTGTAAATAGATAGCTCAAGGTTACATGCTAAGCCAAAGCTGAGAATTGTCTTCCCCCTCTCCATGTCCAGCCCTAGGCTATACTCTGATCTGTTAGTAGGTTATGCATATTCATGTTTTCATAGCCTCAGGAACCAGGACCTTGTACAAGGCCTCAGACATAGACAAAAGTCTTCTCTTGGTGGAAAGCAACATAAAGCGATAGAGCAGAGAGGCAGACCATATGCTAAAGAGAGGATGAAGCCAGGGGAGGCTCCCAGACATCTCTCAAGGACCTCCAGTGAGCTTGAAAGCTGTTTCTTCTGCAGATCTTCTTGCCTGCAGATATGCTGTTTGCCCTTTGAAGGATGGATTCTCCCTCCAGCACAGAGAGCCTGGTGGCATGCAGAAGGCATGACTTTCCTCTCTCTGTGGACCACCTTTGTTCCATCTGTAACCTAGTGGGGCTGTAGTCCCTCCAGGCTATAAAACTGCCACTTTAGGATCCTGAAAGGGCCCTACTTCTACTCAAAGCATCTCCCTTGAGCATATGTTGAAGTACCATATACAAAGACTAAGCTATACACACATGTAGCCCCACGGTCTTAATGTAATTGACATCCCAGTTATTTAATTGGATTTCCGTCCGTTCTCTTCTTCACAGACATTTATTCTTGCCTTTGGATTTTTTATTCTAATGTAACAGCATCAAGCACAACACAGTGGATCCATTGTCTGAGCCCCCAACACAAATTTCATTCATCAAAACATCAGCTACAGACTACAGGTCCAATCCTTATAAATTACATTGAAAACCTTAATGGAGGTGTCATTCACCTCTATTATTATTATTATAATACAATAACAGCCATGAATGCTTTAAAAATTAAAGTATGTATATTCCTACCCATAGTAAACCCTGCTTGTGTATGGGCTTTAATCTGCAAATAGAAAATCATTAATTAAACCTTTACAAAATAAAGTCAAAGGGTTTCTCCTTTTCTTTCAATACATGGCTTTGGAAAAAAAAAAATCCCAACTTTCATAACACGCTTTTGATTCTGAAAACTTTCCAAGCCCACGTGCACAGAAACTAAGAGGCCACATGCACCTTTGACAGTCAAAACTGAGTTTCCCAGTTTAATTTCTTCACCAAAAAGGAACATAAAATCCTAAATGTCTTCTCCAGAGCCTGACCAGATCTTCACATGGCTTGTCAAGTCTTGGTACATAATAGGCTTGCAGGCAGAGTTGCCTAATTTGGACTCAGTTTGATAAATCTCTTAAAGTAGGACTGATTCTACGCTGGATGAAGTTATGGATGTCACGATGATGTATGATAGAAACAATACCTTCAGTGAGTTTGTACCATTCTCATTAGAGAGTTGCCAAAACCTAGAGATAACAGAGCCAGCTCATAAACCAGCACCACCTTTACTGCTCTAATACTCTGGCAGCCCTGGTGGAACGCAAAGGTCAGATACAATAAATACTGAAGGAGGTTACTTTGAAACTGAATCAATCTGGTTTTCATCTTAGTCTTCCAGTTTTTCTAGCAGATTATTCACACAATTGTCCAGCATTGTCACACTGAGCATAATTCACTCATCCTGAGGACTATAAAGTGCAACTGGGGAAAATTGACTGACAGTGATTCATGTAAGGAAACCAACCTTTGTGATACAAATGTACTTGAGGGGTATCCCGTTGATTATTTTTGTTTGCTTCACTTTCCTTTTCTTTGATTGAACAGTCCAGACAGATGTTCTTTGTACTCTTTTTTCTCTTTTTTTTTTTTTTTTTTTTTTTTTTATGTAAGGCCTAACCCAGTCTCTTCAAAATCCTGTATATTTTGTAAACTGAGTCATCATCAACAACACTTGCGTACTGCAATTCCACACAGGCAAATCCAAGCAAAATAAAACAGCCACTCTTCTCCTCTGCAATAATTAGTCCTACAGATAAGAAGAGAAGGGATTTTGGATCAGAAGATACTGTACCCAGGAAAAAAAACTGACCTGCACCCTTTTTTGTTCCAGAGAATTATTTACTATCTAAAGAAACAAAATATATACAGAGTATATAAAGAAAATCCTTTAATTGCTTTTATTTATTTTAGGCATCAGAGGACTTGAGAACTAGGGAATTCTGTTTTCCCTTTGATTGCTTCTGTCTCCCTAGGCCCCAGGGGTGTTGCTCACAGGGAGAACCAAAGTTGTATTAAGTGCCTTGGACAACACATCCCATTTATATGCTCCAGATAGCAAAGACACAGCATCGTAATTTCTTCCCTGCAAACATCACGATGATGTGGCTGGAGAAGAGTGGTGACTGCTGGATGTGGAAAGAGTTAATACAGATTCCTGAAGGAAATAGGTAGCTATGTTTCTAGCACCAGAAGGTTGAAACAGTCTTTATTTTCTCTGTGACCCTGCACTGCCAGCTGCAAGCCTTTCACAGGCACAGGTTATTACATGGCACTTGAGGAATGCAATAGCTCCCCTCCATTATTCTGATGAGGTTTTTTGTATTTTCCTTTTTTTTTTTTTTTTTTTTTTTCCTGAGAGCACTGTGTCTTTCCCTGGGAATAAGTCACCAGGAGGGAGCTTTTTAATCTGTCACTCAGGGACTCATATAAGCAAGCACCTGTATAACAGGGTTTCTGGGATCTGGGGAAGATTGAGTTCTTCAGTCAAGACTTGAAGGTGTGACCTCCTGATTTAGAAGACAGAGTGCTACTTCTGGAGTTTACCACTTCCACCATCCTCCCCATCTGTTTTTGTCAAGCTCAAGAATTGTGCTGCCAGTGGGAAAGGCTGCAGTTCTTAATGAAATCAGAAGTGCTGGGAATTAAATCTGTGCTTTCTGAAAGATCATCAGCACTCTGTTTTAACCCCTTTTCTTTTCTTTTTTTTTTCAGATTCCTCTTTTTTCCTCTGTTAAAAACTTTTAGACAATAGCTTCTCTTCTTTTTTTCAGTTTTTGCATTATTTGTTTACAAGGATAATCACTAGTATTCCCAGATATTTGTTTATTACTCTTCTTCATTATAATGCCAGACAAAAGTGTGAAACAGACAAGGAGACAAACATATAGCTCAAGCAAAAACTGAGTAAACCAAAGGAGACAACTATGGAGAAAAGATACAAATACTGATTCTGCTGGAGCAAATCTGGAAAACAAATGGAAGTGTAAGCACCAAATTTTCAGGTGATAAACAGTGGTTTGAATCCACAGCAAAGGATACATTACTCAATTTACTTCTAGGCTTACTTCCAGCTGTGTGTTAAGATGACCCTGACTGGACAAGAGGTTCCCAACAAATCCACCCTGTTACTTCCCTTCTCAATTGGGCAGGAGAGAGAAAATATAACAAAAGGGTCAAGATAAGGACAGGGAAGGGTCTCTCACCAGTTACTAACATAGGCAAAATTGACTCAATTTGGGGAAATTTGTTTATTTCCAAGAAAATCAGAGTAGGGTAATGGGAATAAAACCCAATTCTTCAAACATCCCCTCTTCTTCCCCTCCTTCCCCCATTCTTGACTCAAATTTACTCCCTCCTTTCCCAGCCTCATGCTCCCCAGTGGCACAGGCGGATGAGGAAAGGGGCTGTGGTCAGCTCACCACAGGCTGTCTCTGCCACTCCTTCCTCCACCTGCACTGGCTCCTCACCCCGCCCCCTGCTCCAGCATGAGGTCCCTCCCATGGGAGATAGTCCTGCATGAACTGCTCCAGTCCTTCCCAGAGGGTCAATCCTTCAGGAAAAGGACTTCATTCCATTGTGGGTCCCACACAGGTCCTGCCAGGGTCCTGCTCCAGCACAGGCTTGCCATGGGGCCACAGCCTCCTTTGGGCATCCCCCTGCTCCAGCCTGGGCTCCTCCAGGGGCTGCAGGTGGATCTCTGCTCCCCCGTGCCCTCCCTGGGCTGCAGGGGCACAGCTGCCTCACCATGGGCTGCTCCAGGGGCTGCAGGGGAATCTGAGCTCCAGAGCCTGGAGCAGCTCCTGCCCCTCCTTCTGCACTGCCCTGGGGTCTGCAGGGCTGCTCCTCTCACATCCTCAGTCCCCTGTCCAGCTGCAGTTGTTGCTGTGCAGGCTTTTTTCCCAGCTTTCTGTTATCCCAAAGGTGTTACCACTGTCACTGAGGGACTCGTGAGGACCCAGCTGTCACTGGCTCTGCTGGACAAGGGGGAAACATCCAGCAGCTTCTCACACAAACCACCCCTCTAACCCTGCAACATCTTGTCATGCAAAACCAATACAAGCTGAAATAAGAACATGAAAACTGGAGGCTCCAGACTTTGGAACTGATACTATGGAGAGCCATAGCCTCAACATATATCACCCGCCACAGCAGTACACCTGTCTACAGAACCTGAGGCATTTGGCATTATTCTTCATTGAGGCAGTTAAAAATTATTTATAAAACATGTTTGGCCTTTTGGTCATCCTCTTCTTTTTTTGCACTGTATATTTTCCTTTTTTTTTTCATTGTGTCTTTTTTTTTCCCCCTTTTTCTGTTTGTTTGTCTTTGTTTTTTGTTCTTTCTATTTTTTTTGTTGGTTTGCTTTGCTTTGTTTGTTTTGTTTTGTTTTGTTTTGTTTTTAATTAAGAGAATGCAGATAGTACTGTGGCTGCATCCAGCACTGAGGAGTCAGAGCTGTTGTCCTGTGGACAGAGCACAGGACAGATGATTAAATTTGTCTTCCTGTCTTTCCTAATTCTCCTCTATGTGGCTTTAGGCAACTATCTTCCATATCATTCAATTCCTCCATCTCTGAAATAATAAATGATCATGAGCATATTTGTAATATTTATTTATATTAAGATTTATTGTGAATCTGCTGTTTGGGTGTTATGATTGTGTTCACCATTGTTAATAGTATTATTATTATTATTATTATGCTTCTGCACTGGTAAGAACAGCTTAAAGCATATACCACTGTGCTGAGATCTACAACTTGCAGTGGAAAAACTAGCCTGAAAGATAACCTTGCCACTAACAAGGTAAAAATTAGAGCACCAAGCAACTCAATAGGCTGCCTCACTGATAACAAAGCTTTCAAATACCCTGAGCCAGATTCTGTTCTCAGCGAGATGAGTGGAAATCTGTGGGGTCCTGCTGAGGTCCACAGAACTACAGGGAAATTACTGAAAATCAGAATTTAGCCCAGTGGTACTTAAAATAAACGTGCTCATTCTGAAGGGTCTGATACGTGTTGGTGCTCAGTGTGCTACGCAGGGAAGGAAAAACAACAGAGACACACACATGCTAATTAAAACTGCAGATGTGACTTGGTGGTTAGATTAAATAACACCTCTGGAAAGAGGGAGAGCTGCCAGCTATAAAAGCAGAAAGCTCCTCAATTAAATTTCTCAAAAGGCTGTTGCTGATCTAATTTCCCCTAATTCCTAGAAGCAGAACTGATAACCCTCTCTTTTTGGATGATGTCTGTCAGTTAAATGCTGACCCATACCTACTCCCAAGTGCACTTTGACTTTTTTCCCTTACAGTTTGTCCAGTGGCTCAGGTGGATATTTAAAAAGGTGTCTTAAACACTCCTATTTTCTCCTGCTTGGGTGAAAATAGAGCAGACAGTGCCTGTGTGGGACTGAGGCTACCAGAATAGCTCATTTTCAGCCCTTTTTAGTTGCAGAGTGAGTATGAAAGCCTAACTTACAGACAGGACAATAGCCATCAATGCAGATGGAAAAAACGTGTCATGTCTACGTGTGCTAAAGTCAGATCTTCACAGTGCTTCTAATCTCACAGGCAAAATCAGCCCTACTTCCACTGGACCTGGTTAGTTGGCTTGCAAGGTATTTACAGTGCCACCAAAAATGAACGAAAATTTTCTTTTGAGTGACAGCAGTGGCTGAGGACTTTAAAAATTCACATAACTCCTAAGGAAGAAAAGAAATAGCACGCCAAAAACTCTGCAAACGGAAAACTGAAAATGATACAAAGCTAAGCCTCTCAGCCTGGCTTATCATTGCTGGAGACGATGTCTCCTGTGGCTGCTATTCCTGCAACAGCTGCTGTGTGGCATTGCTCCCCTTCAGATGGAAAGGAAACAGTGCTCAACACAGTGAGTCAACAGCGCTGGCTGTAGTGCTTTTCTTCCAGGCAGCCCTATTCCCTGTCCTCGTAACAAACTGTTCTAATTGTTATGTTGACTATTATGGCTAAAATTGCAATGCTCCGCTGTTTAGTTTTTTTGTTGTTGTTGTTTTTGTTTTTGTTTTTGTCTATATTTCTATAAAGCTATGGGGAGGGGGAAAAAAGTGCTTTTTACAAATTATTTTTAAGTGAAAAAAAAAAAAAAAGAAATGCCTTGAAAAATAATCTGCTGGCTATAAAATCTATTATGAAATATATTTCAATTAAAAGGCTACATAATTTATATGCATAAGCTTTTCTTCTGTCAAGTTTATATTTTTGTTGTCTTGTCATAATGCCCTGAAGTAACTACTTTTGAATTTTAAACTTTAGCATTTATCTTAGCAATCCTGCTGTGAAGATAAATATCCCTTGAGGAAGATACACAATTGGATCTTGTATACTAGTAAGTTAGGCTTTGTACCAGTTATTACTGCACTAGGAAGCATGGGGGTTCAATAACAACCATTAGCATTTAGAGATACTCTGTTTATGTTCAGTGTATTGTACATGCACCAGTTAATTAAAGCCATGCAATGGTTGTGGTCCTGAAGCTCAGCTCTGGGATTCTTGGAAAACATTTGGGTGGCATAAAAGGGTCGTAAATGAGTTTAAAATGTTCATTAAAATTTCCCCTGGTGCTAAACTTTCTGTAGGGGTCTTTTTCTTAGTTCTTTTCTAGCACAGGGGATATGGAAGGAGCACAGCTGAGAACTCCTATGGTAAAGCAATACTTTAGAGCAACAGCAGCAGCTCCTGAAATGGACAGCATACTTCATCTTCTCACCAGTTTAAACAGTTCCTGAACCCCTTCGCATGGTCAGTGTGAGCCAAAAGGGTTCACTGGAAAATTAC
>VXAX01000913.1:151368-185293 GCA_013399835.1 Leptocoma aspasia | reverse complement strand
TTTTATACGGAAAGGATGCTTTTCAGTTGGCTCAGTACCTTGATCAGATTTACCTAGTGGCCATGTGTTTGGGGCCAGCACAACAAGGGCACAGACTGAGAAGAAAATGTCTTGGTACAACAGAAAGGTGAGGACAGTCACACACCTCAGTTTCAGGATGGTAATTATGTCAGGTGTTCAACTTAAGTAAGAACCTGGTCACATTTAAGCTAATCTAAGGCTGCACTGTTATGAAAGCAGACAGTTATCCTCTGTCACACCGTACCAGCACTCAAATAGCCTTCTGGCTAGCCAGAGCTTACTGAAAAATCCAGGGAAAAAAAGGCTTAGAAAATGTGCTAGTACTGACATGGGAAGGAGGTATTAATGGGGAGGAGATACGGGAACAGATTAAAACATGTGTTTGTGCCTTCCTGATACATGCAAAGACATGGAATGTCTGAAACTGATGGTGAAACTGCTCCTGTAGACCTGCTCTAGACTGGCCTTTGAAGGAGTCTTTCACTTTGCTGATGACTAAAAAGATAAATGACCATTAGATCACCAAAATAAACATTAATTTTTAAATAAAAATTAGAAACAATAAGGGGCTCTGAGCCAATGCACAGCATCCTAGAAATAAACCTGATTTCCCAGCCATGACTTATATCATTCTCTGAAAGAGAGTCTCTGCTGAGAGTGGTCCTGAAGCTTCTTTGACTTACATGGGAACAGTCTGTCCCCCTTATTTGAGCAGACCCCATGGCCACTGAGAAGGTGGCCACTCAACAAGCAAGCAGGTGAGCCACGAGCTGGTCCCAGTCTCTCCCTGCTGGCTGCTCTCCTCCCCACTTTGCCTGCCAGCCTGCAAGGAGTCACTGCAGTGTTATTTATCTCTACATTGAGGACTTGCTTTCAGGCATAGTCTTATTGATTTCAGTGTTGGCTCTACTGCTTGTTTTGTAACCTGAACAACTCATACTCTTTTCTGCCAAGTTGCATGAAAGCCAAGCAGGTATCAGGACCCCATAACATTTCAGAGATGTTACAACCTTTGTCCTGTGCTGTTATTGCCTTTAGGCTTCATAAGAGGCGAGGATCCAGATTTATGATTCTTATGATTGCAAATATAAGTTCAAGAGCCTTTCTTTTTTTTATATTTTTTTATTTATTTTGATCTTGGTTCCTGACTTCCTACAGAAATGAAATGTTTGTGATCATGATAATTCTGCCTGATTCTAACTCTCTTTTCCTGTCAAACCTTTGGAGCTCTTAGCGACTTTCAACTAACTAGGGAAGATGCAAATTTGTATTTAATTTCTAAAGCATTTTTAGGAAAACTGGGGATCAGTTCCCAAAACAGCCTATCCTCTAAATGACTTTCTGCCAGGAAGGATGACTGATCAGTTGTTATCAGGTGCTACAGCCCAGCAGTCACCAAACAAATAGCTCTGGACCCGTTTCTTGAACTTGCACTGTCTTGTAGACTTTTAGGGGTATATGTTGGCAAGAGTATTCTGGGACAGGATGGAGACTTGCAGTTAGTTCCTGCAAAACATGTTTCTGCAGTTTTGTTTCTAATGGATGTTAGATTTATTTCCTCTCTTATCCCTGTTGACTGCTGTCCTGATTGTGACAATATTGTTTTTATATAATGAATCTAGAGACACTGCCCCAGTCAGCTGTTCGATGCACAGGGAGCAACTGTCTGTCCTCAGCATTTGATACATTCTTTTTCTCTCTCCATGAAAGCCTGAGAAAACAGAGAAAAAAAAACCCAAAACCCTTAAGTCTTGCCAGAACTGTGGCTCATCTCCCTCCCTGGCTCAGATAAGCTGGTGGGTAGGAGTATTGTGTGCTAAGACTGTGCTTTGCAACTGACCAACTGCTCAACTCAGATTATTCAGAGGAAATTTCCTGAAGCCCTACAGGCAAAAATACCCTGCCAGTGTACTACATACACACGCATATATCCAGGTACAGAAGGTTTGACTTCCTTTTCTGAAGGTAAATGCTGCCCTGGCCAATTTAGATCGAGAGTTTAGGCAGTCTTACTTCCAGATGAGATCTTGCCACCTGTTTTTATTTACAAGCATTAATGACAATCCTTAAAGAAATTCCCTAAAGTACAGTTCTTTTAGAGCTTTTCTCTTCCAGTCCAGTTTTTCTTCCATGTCTCTCACTGTGACATCCCCCAAACAGCTTGGACTGACATTTTGTGCTCACTGCTACCATCTCTTTAGCTTTACAGTCTTTAACCATCCTGGGACTAAACTTCAGGCCAGTATGTGTTCTGCAGCACCTCACCACAAGATAATCCCTCTGGTAATGATTCACAGGGCAGATTCCCCCTCCTCCTCGGACTGTAGGTCACATACATATTGTACTACCACCCCACTCTTGCCTATCAGGAGAATTGTCAGTCCCTGGATGCATTCATGCACTGGAGCAGAAAATAAAACTGAAAAACAAACAAACAAAAAAACCCCCAAAACCAAAATAAAAAAAACCCCAAAAATATATACAATTTTTAAAAATAGATTAATCTGTAGGGTAAATCAAATTAATTCTACTCAAGTCAAAACAGCTATCTTGATATTCACTAGAGGAGGGTTCATTTTATGATTTCTAACAGTACAAGCAGCCGTGCTTCAGTTTTACCTGCAGCTTTTACAGAACACCAGTATTTTAAGCATGCAACAAAACAGCAAACCACAGTGTAGCCATTGCTTCCTTGTAGCTGGTTGCTTATTTTAGACAGGAAAAAATCTGTTCTTTTCAAAATATAATGGAAAAGATTACTAGCCACCAAATATATAGCAGCTGGAGGTGTCAGTTTGAATGCAACACACACATCAAAAAACAAACATTTTTAACAGGTTCTAGTGCAGAACCAAGAAAAACTGAATTAGAAATGAGCTTGTTCTATCCATGCTCCATGCTTCTATGTATTTTTATAATTTAAGTATACTAAAAGAAAATAAAATCTGAGGAATGCCTAAAAAGAAAAGGATTCATTTTGCAATTGTAGCCTAATCGGCTCCAAATCTCTGCAGGCTGTGGGGCACTCCACTGAGCTGAAGTCATGTTGAAGAAACAGCTTAAAATGACTCACACTCTCTGGTTTCTGGGTAGATTAGGTATTTGAGGGGAGAGTGAGAAAAGCGGGGTGTTTGGGACTTTTTTTGTCATTCTTTTCCCAAAACACAGAAAGGAACAGCTTCAAATGCTGCAAGCATCCTGTTTGAAAAGGTGACTTCAGAGTGCAGGACTACCTGGATTGATTTTCCCAGACATGGGAAGTGGCACTAGGTGGGCTGCGTGATCTCCAGACAGCTGTGCTCTTTCTTTGTGAAACGCTTTGAGATTTACGATTTCAAGCTACTGGTGCAAAGGAAAAAGACTTAGCAAAATTAAGAGAGAGAGAAATAAGTTTTCTATAGGATTTTTAAAGCAATCTGAACAATTATATTTGCAGGGATATGATTCTCCCTTTAGATTTATCATATGATGCAAAAATTCTACAGAAGAAGTAGCATCCTTTATTAAATTAAGGGGCTATTTAGAGCAATTTCTATAGAATCCAATTTAATTTCTATAAACCCCTATAGGTTTCAATCTTTTTCTATTCTGTAGGATTCCTCCATAGGGACAGTTATTAGCAGCTGCAGGATTTGACTCGCAGCAAAGTTGTTTTGTAGAAAGGAAAAATGGCTTCACTAGGAAAGATTTTAATGTAAACCGGTGTCTGCTTTTGCACGTAACAGACCTGGGCTGTTCTTTGGCCAAACTAGGGCTGGATATACCCACAGTGGTGAAATAAAACTATATAGGGGTGAAGTGAACTTTGCCCAAGTGACATTTGGAAGATTTAGTCCTGAGAAATCTACCTTTCCTCCCTCCCCCCCTTTTTTTTGGGGTGTTTTTGAGGCAGACTCGCACATCAGCTGAATGGGAAGTCTGACTGCTTGTAGTGAGTAACTCAGGCATAAGAGCAAGTTCTTTTAAGGGGGAAATGGCTCCTTAATCTGCCATTTGGTGGAAGCTGGCAGTTTCTCAGCACCAAGTTGCATCCTATAGATCTACCTGTGATCGTGCAGCTCTTATTGCCCTCCCCATTACCTGACTGCTTGCCAACAATTTGAGGCTGCATTTTATGAGGCAACAATACACATGGGCTCTGCCAAAGCCGGCTCGGAACAACACGAAGAGGAGAAGCAACTCAGCCAGCAGTGACAGTTCCTCCACCCCAGCCCAAATGACTAACTGGATAGGAAAATCAGATTCACAGACTCTCTTAAACACTGAATCACACTCTTGTGTCTAAAGTACTTTGCAAACACATGTTCCCAGTTGCCTTTCCAGCACACTCTGGCCCTTTGAATCAACAGCAACGGGAAGGAGCGCAGACCCAGGGTTTCATTTTGCCAGCAGCCTGCAGCACGGAGACCGTGCAAGTCGTACACACCTTAAGTTTTAGCGGTTGCCATGGCGATGAAAGGAGGCATTACAAAATGCACAAGCTGTTGAACATGTTGCGGGAGCTGAGAGGAAGGGCTAAGAATAAACTTTGGGCTAATTCTCCGTAACGGCGCGCTCCAAGCAGCTGCTGCTCGGCCAGCATCACATCCCAGCATCACATCCCAGCATCACATCCCAGCATCACATCCCAGCATCACATCCCAGTTAAGCAGCTCATTAATACGAGGCAGATTGGAGCAGGAGGGTGTCTCCCCACTGGGCACTCACGGGTCCTGGTACCCAGCACAACGGCTGCAAATGGAATGTTCTAAAGAAAGAAAGGGCTAATTTTGTTATGATGATTATTATTACTGTTTAATTCCTCATTTCCATGGGGCTGACAGATAGGATTGCGCCAGCTGTCGGCGTATGAATAAGCTTTTTTTATTTTAATACTGACTGCAAAAGTCCCCTCATGACGAAGGCTGTAGTGATGAGCTGGAACAATAGGAAAGGTGCCCCTGCAGCTGAGACAGGAGCAGGAGTCTTGAAGGGGAAGGAAGATAAATCTCACCCTTCACCATTTCTGTAGCTGTGTGTGCTCACTCCCAGGACCACAGAACAGAATCACAGAATGTACTGAGTGGGAAGGGACTCAAAATAACCACTGAGTCCAACCTCTGTGTCTCTGCACACCAAGGAGGAAACATGTGTAGGGGGCCTGGCCCCTAACGCTGGGGCAAAGAAACCTCCAGGGTGTTTTTCAGAGAGAGTATTCCTGCCTCCCAGAACATCCTGACACAAAGACATAGATCACATGGAGCAAGCAGGTAAATGCTCTGTGCACTTCCAGTAGAAAGCTGGCCGGGAAGACAGTTTTTCGTTTTCCATATACCTCAGACCTGTGCCTCCACACTCGCTGATCTGAGGCAGAATCCTTTAGCAAAGTCTTTTTCCTGCCTGACAAAAACCCACTAGATGGCAACATCCCTCGTCCCCTCACCAGCACTGCCAGAGCCGGATCCCTCTTGGTGTAGGGGGCTGAGTGTGTTGTGGGGTGGCAGATAAGACACAGAGATCTTGGATGTTGTTTTGTGCTGAAATTTCCAAAGTGCAAACAGAAACAGATCAGCAGAAAATTCATTGCCAAACTCACCCTAGCTTTAAATAGAAATTTAACCATCAATGGCAAAGTGTGTGTTCCCTGTGTCTGTCGACAACACAGGGAGTTACTTCTGAGCACCTGTGCAGATTTCAGGCCCTGTAATTCAAACAGCCCTGTTCTTTAAGGATATAAAACCTACAAACCCCAGCAAAATCTGATCAACAAACTTCTTGCCCTCTGCTCTCACAGGCTTTCCCTACTGCCTTGTCTTTCTCTCAAGTATTATCTTAAATGAATTTTGATGACAAGCTTGTTATGTAAATATCTGTTTACATATCTGTAAAGTGTTCATCACATTTTGAGCATAACTTACAAGATTAATAGGAAATTTTTCAGGTTCCTTTGTGCACAGGGCCCACCCTATACATATGCATTTGAGACCCTAGTTCTTAGACCTAGTTCTTCCCTATACAAGTTCTTGGAGGCACTAGAAAACCACCCAAAACTATACAGGGAAAATAAATGTGCTGCAAGAGCAGCAGATACAAGAAAGTATAGGATGGAACTTAGAGGAAGGACAAAAACACAGATATATATTTCCACAGAGTGTTACAGTGATACAATTTTAAAGGGGAGAGTAGGATAATATCACCATCTGATGTGATGGCTTACCAAGAAGTAGAAAAGGTCAAGTTTTGAGTCTCTCACGTAGGTCAATATATGACACATTTCTCAGAGATATAACTCCAGCCCTGCCACAGGATCTGGTAATGATGGCCTGGATGATGGGTCACCTGTGATCTGATGCTGAGAATTAAGCACTCAACCTCATGGAACCCCTAGAGTGTGTCCTGCTTGACAAACTGATAACCTTTAATCTTCAGGTTTTATCCACTCTCTTACTTCCAAAGGCAGGGTGGATGCATCTCTCATGAGAAAATTTGCCTATCAACCTGTGTTAAATTTGGGTTGCATGTTTGTTCTCCCTTTTCCCAATACAGGTTGGTTTTGATATTACTGTTACAGAACTTCCCTCCAATTTGTTTCCTGCGGCATGAGCACATGAGATTCAACCCAAACTCAGCTTTTTAAAAGGATTATAAAGGACAGGAGCTCTGGGAAGGAGTGCCACAACCTTCTCCACAGAAATTCAGGCCAGGAATGAGAAAGCTGTGAAAATCTATGAGTTTTACATGTTGGCTTTTGTCTTTAAGCAAGGTCCTACTAGAAATGTCCCCTATCTACCCCTCCAAAACAGAAGGGAAGGGGAAGAGTGAGATGAAGTTCATTAAACATGGTTAACTAGAGTGTGACTGGCACAGAGAGATTAGTAGCTAGATTGTCTGGAGCACTGCAGTGTAAGGAAGACCATCCACACAACAGATAAAACCCAGAGGAAATATCTGCAGGGAAACAAGTACTGGAACTGTGCTTTTGTAATGGTTAAAGCTAATGCAATAAGAAGGCCCTCAGCTTCAGTAACTCATCCGTAACCCTCTGGTGTGGCCCACTGCAGGTCTTACAAGGAGCAAGAGACTGGTGATGTCTTATCTTGCCCTGACCACTCCCATCTTTAATCAGCAGATGAAACCTGTGCCATGGCAAATCATAGACCTGCAGGAGCTCAGGACACTTTGGCAATGGATTCAGATAATTTTCCCCAAGCTATTTAAGAATGGTCACTAAGGACATATGTACACTGAATGGTGAGGGAAATTAACACTGCCACATATTGGTTATCCACACCTATGCCTGAAACGAACATGTTTCCAATTAAAAGTGAAAGAGACAATTGTTGAAGTCACTTTGGCAGTGAGAACTCTCCAGCTGCCTCTAGATTCCTGAATAAGTGAAATGTTTGACACAGAAGCATATGTTTTTGGCAACATTGTTTAATCCATGTTTTAAAGGGAAAATTGAAATTCTACAAGGTGTGAAAAAAAAAAAATCACTGGAACATTTTCTGTTTGGAGTGACAGAGACCATGTCACCCTTCTATTCCTGTTCTCTGTAGACTTTCATTTTGCAAGAACTGCCTTACAAATGAACAGAGAGGGAACATGCTGGGTAGGCACATAGCAGGAGAAAGCAGAGGTAGCAGCAGACTCCCAAAACAGTCACACTCTGCAAGATACTGAAAAAGGGCCTTGGAAGTAGAAATGCAATCTGAATTATAAAATCAGTGGAATCTCCTACAAGGTAACGGCACATGTTTAAAAATTTGGTCTTCCTGTTTGTTGTTAAAGCTGAAGAGGTGGGATGTAGACGGGGAAACACAACCTATAAATGTAAGCTGGTGATGAGTTACAGTTTACAGGCATCCCACAGCTCTGCCTCCCAACCCAGCACCCAGCCTAGTCTGTCTCTCACTTCAGCAAGCCAGAAACTTGGATAGGCCAAGCTGAGTCATCTAGCAGTGTATAATGCTATATACAGNTATATATATTCCAGTTTCTGACTGGAAAAGGACACAGAACACCCTGTGTGTGCTTTTAGTGTGCTTTCACATGGTTTGGTTTTAGAAACCAGTACTTGACTAACTTCCTTTATAAAGTGTACTCTTAATGTGCTGAAATTTAAGCATTTTTCCATATATCAAATATAATGCTATTGAATACTTTTAATTTCTTGCCACAAAAAAAACCTCCCAAAACAAAACCAAGCCCACACCAAATTACTTTTTTCAAGTAGCAAACAATAATAAAAGAAAAAAATGAAAGAAAACCGATGCCAAAAGAACACCAAAACTGTAAAAACTTAGCACATATCACATGCTTCTGCCAAGGCCTCCTTAAGCAGAAGCATTTATTTCCCTTCTATGCTTTCTGTTTCTTATCCAGTCTTTGCCCCATTATAATGTGTTTTCCTTCATATTCCATGACAGCTTAGTTTCCTTAACAGCTTTTCGTAAGAGAATTTCTCAAAAGCTTCTTGGAAGTCCTAATAGATTATGTCAGCCAGTTCTCCTTTATCCAATATTTATTTGACACTTTCAAAGAATTCTAGTAAATTAAAGAAGCTTGATTTTCCTTTACACAACACACATTTCTTTGTCTGTTACATATCGTGCTTATCTAGGATTTTTTATAATCCTACTTTTAATTATCATTGCAGTCCATTTGCTGAAGTAAGACTCACTGGTGTGTAATTCCCAGGATCATCCCTAATGTCTTTTTAAAAGACAGATAAAACATCTTCAGTGGATGATGTTAATGAGAGATGGTTTCATTTCTGTACAGCTCAACCACTTCGTCCTTAGGTTTCCCCAACATCTGGTCCAGGTGGCTTGTTACCCAGGTTGGAATCTAGCCAGGACAGAGGGGTTAACACCTCTACCCATGAGAAAAGTGCTCTGAAATCTTTAATGGCCAGATGCATCAAGAGCATCAACCTCTATGTATCTGCTGATATTCAGCTTTTCCAGGAGCATGGTACCCCATGCTGGGAAAATATCATGGCTGTCACCTGTGGACTCACAGGGCAGAATTTTCTTGCAGTTTTACAGACTGCAAAACTGATAGAACCATTTCAGCCATTTGTATACAAATATGCAGCAATTAGAGTGAATGAATGAAGCTCATTCCATGATTCCACTGAGCGCTATAGTATCATGTAATCAGTTTATTCTACCTGCAACATAAAATTCTACTTAGTTACACAAGAGTACATTTTATCAATTATTGATTTATGAACATCTAAGGCTTTCTTCAGTCACCATTTATGCTCTTGATTTTATCATCTCTGCTGTACTGAGAGTAATGTCATCCAGTGACATAGTCTATACTACTTAAAATTCCACATACTTCAGTAGATTACCCCATTAACCATTATGTTTTCCAGGCTGTATAGATTAAAGTAATTAAACTTGTCCTCAAAGACCTAGCTTCTTGATTATGGGATCATTCTACCGCCTGCAGCACATTTGAGGTGATTTGCAGTAATATTGTCTTTGGGAATTTAGTGACCATATTACACTGACAGCAGTGAGAGCTGGTGGCCTTCTAAAAATCCAAATTTCATCTGTGCCCCTTAGAAAATACCTCACAGAGGCCTGCTGGGGCAAGGCAGCAGTGTTATGGATGGCTGGATGGTTCTGGGAGACAGGAACTGGCTTGTGTACTCCCCTAAACCATGATTTGCTGTTTTGGGCTGTAATGAACTTGCAATTGTGTTCTTGTTGGAAGCGACTGAAAGAGGTTTACAGAAGAATGTACATTGGCCCGTGTGAAATGAGCTGGGGAGCATCAGCAGAGAGAACAGGTGCCCATATCATGCTTAAACCAAAGTATCCCACTCAATTCTCAGGATAATATCTTCAGCATCAAGGCCAAGGATAAAATGAGAATGGTGACTTAAACTGCTTTTCCTCCTGTAGAGGTGTCCCTTTAGGTCAAATGAATGCATGTTGGTCTGAAAATCTGGGGAAAGCTGCATGTTTTCTGACTATGCTTTATCTTTTCTGCGGATAAAAGGGAGGTTTAAGAATGCCAATCCTGCATCTTTCACTGGCATGAAATTTTCTAAAAAATGTGTAAAGGAGGCAAAAAAAAAAAAATTGATGCTTGCAGACAGGCTGCTGATACATTGTGGAGAAATTTTCAAAACCATTCCCTTTAGAAATAATTCAGCTTGTGTGTCATATATTTTTCTCTCTTGCTCTGTACTTTTTCCTCCTTACAAAAGACTGGAAAACAGGATCCTCAATGCTTAAGAGTTAATCTGCTTTTGCTACCCATTCCTCACCTGCAGTCAATATTCCCCCTCTGTGACAACAACAGCTATGAATTTATTTATTCAGCAGCAGTGCCCAGGGGCCCCAGTAGGGATCAGCATTTCATTTATAATATGCAGCAAAATATAGCAGAGTCCCATGTGACTTTTTTTCTTATTAAACAAAGGATAAAAGGATATAAGTGGTTCTTCCCATTTTACAGATGGAGAACTGAAACACAAACAGATTAAAAGGTAGATGCAGAGAAGGGTTTAGACAATGTACTGACTGCCACTTAGCCTGCATCCCATATACTCATTACTCTGACTCTTGGCCATCTGCTTTTGGAATGATCTCTATATTTCTTGGATTCTTAGGTTTTTGACTAAATTTCCCTAGGGATATGTATTTCTGCCATAATACTGAATCTGGAGCTGCCCAATGTCTATTTCAATCCAAAATTCCCAATGGGATTCAAAACCTAGATTTTCTTTGCTTGGCTTGTCAATGTTCCTGCTGGATTGAGCTTCTCATAACATAGAGACTGCAGAACTCTTGTACACAAGAACCTAAGAGAAATCAGGAACTTGGATGAGTAAATAATGGTGATGCTTGGTTTTCTTTTCTTTCTGGTTTGGTTTGGTTTTGTTTTGTTTTATTTTGGTTTGGTTTGTTTTTTTTGTCCCATGATTTTGTATTAAATCTAGAATCTGGATATAGGCCTGAGTCCTTTGCACTTTAGATGCGAAATGCAGAGGAATGATGTTTAGTATAGAGCTCTCCAGATAAGAAATGAGGAATAAACATGGAGGGTGTTTGTTGGCAATCCTGAGTTTAGCAGTTGAACACAGAGTTCCTGGAGTCCAAATGCCTGGTTTTATTTTATTTGTGTCCTTTATAGCTACCTATTTATATTTTATTTAAGATTTCTAATCCAATGTGGTGGTCTAAGCTTACATAAAACAAGACACGGGTGTTTTGACTACTACAAATAATTCTTAAGTAAGACCATTAGAAATTAATGCTATCAGGTAAATTCTACCTGATTAAGATAGGAGTTCCTGGAAATGACATTACAAGGAGCTATCTCTTGGCTGTATCTCCTTTCGTTTTTCTAGCTTTTTTCCTATATAACTGGGTTTGCAAATCTTGCCAGCTTTAGAAATTTCCTGGATTTTTTACTCTGACCCTGGCTACAACTCTGATTGTCTTGTCTTGCTGTCTAGCATTCACAAAGGGGCACGAATAAAACAATATTTCTCAGAAATTCTGCAATCCACGCCAGTGAGGATGTATCTTCAATTTCTGTGTTCCTCTTCTGCGTTCAGAAATGTTTCCAGGTGTCAGAATTCATATGCACTGAAAGTGTCAGTGCTATGGTCAGTTCAGGGAAAAATTATTCTCAGAATTTCTCAGAATTTCTGGGGCTATTCAAGTCTGTTTAAATACTAAGAACACTGCCAGATAGAAGCTTAGTTATTATCATCAGTTCTTGGAAGTTAACATTTAATATTATGGAGACAAGCCATTTTTTGCCACTTGTCTTCAGTGGTGGAAAAAAGCTCTGATACAAAAAATAATAATAATATATATGCTATTGACTAATGAGTCAGATTAGGAGTGAGACTTTTACTATCCTCTATTTCCAGAAGTTCTTGGTTTTTTGCATAGCTGTGCATTGTAATGAAGAACAAGATTTATATTGTTTTCTTGTATAAAGAATACCAGTCTCTGAGCTACAGTAAATTTGCATGCTTTCACTGAAATCCACAGGACCATGATTAAATTTGAACTACCGATTAAATCTTTTGTTCAGTTATCACCCAGGTTCTTAGTGCTTTGCAAGATCAACCTGCATGGATCTAATCCAATTATCTTTGCCAAAGGAAAGTCGACTTTGACTACACCAGGATGAGTAACTGTGTGTCATGATTTCAGAGCCACTGTAATGAAACCCCCTTGTTCTGCAATTATGCTGGGAACTTTCAAACACACACTTGACAAACGTTTCACTCTTGAGAGGTGTCAGAGAGATTCTCCTGAAGGTTGAAGTGTTTCATCTCACCCCACAGCAGAAAAGGAGCAGGCAGCTGTGTCCCACCCATTCTCTAAGCTATCCCAAACTGGCAGCCCCCACTCCTGGGACTCAGAGATTTGTAGTGACAGCATTATGTAATGATTGAAAGAAAACCTCTCCCAGGTGGGTCAGGGAAACACGGCTCAGAGAACAGCCCATCAGCAAATCTGTGCACTACACAAGCTGATTTTCTGCTTTCACTCCTTTAGTTTGTTTGTCCCACCCCTTTTCCTCTCTCCTATGAGAGAGAGAGCTTTAGTCTTCTGTTTAATAACAGTCTGGGTTAGCCAGATAACATAATTTATTTTACAAATGTTCTGTGATCTGGTCACCAAAAATGCAGCTAAATCAACATCTTAAACAATCTAGCGTGACTGCGAGTTCTTGGGGAGCTAATAAGAATGTGCATTTGGGTTCTTTTTCCCCACATTGGGAAGTAGAGTCAGCATCAGAAAGATAAGCTGAATTTTATAGGTTTGCTGTGTTTTTCTCTTTGTCACCTTTCTTTGTCTTTTCCCCCTCTCCTGCTTCATATGTTTGCCTTGTTTTCCTAGAAAAAAAGTAAATTAGCAACAACAGCAATCCTGGCCATTCTCAGTTAAGTTCTTTAAGGATGTTTTTTTGCTTTTCTGTTCCAAATAACATTTATTACTCTCTTTAACACAATGTTTTAGTGTGTTAAACCACACTATTCTCTCTAAAGGTTTTATTTTCTTTTTCTACAGCTAAAGGGGTTATAAAGGATACAGTTTAAGCTTCACTTAATAGTTTAAAATTTCATGCTTCCACCTTTTTTTCCTTCGTTCCCAAATGACTAAGCAGATTAACTCAGTGGTGCTAGACTGGGAGAAGCAGTGACATTAAACATTATTCAGTGAAAAAAATCAGGGAGTTCTGCTAGAGCAGGAACCAGACTGAGGGTCTTTTCCTGGGGTTTACCATACCCAGAGACTGCACTGATCTGTAAGGTAATGAATTGTGAATAAAACCAGAAACAAATACCACAAACCAAACAAAAATAAAGGAAAATTGAAGGTGTTTTATGATGTGTTTTAAACTTGCCTATTCCATTTATTTTTCCCAAAAATTTCTACTACCTTCTGGCAGAAGAAGATCATCAAACACTCAAGCTGAGGACAGCTTCAATCCTGAAATCCCATCAACACAAATGAGAGAAATAAAACACATTGCACAAATATGTGTGGCACAGCACACCTGAGCCATACCTGTGTGGGACAGCTCCTTTCCTTAGAATTATGGCTCCAGACTTTTCTTGAACTGTAATCAAAATATTAGGACTTGGCATCATCCAAGTAGAGGTGTGCTGAACTGCATTTATACATACCAAATTTTACATTTTGGACGGACAAAACAAACAAAGCTTGCCATTTCCAGAATTCTGTATCACTTACGGTCTTTTGACGAATATTTTGCTCACACTGACACACGTGCAGCAGCAGCTCAGTAGTGCATATATCTAACAATGGAAAGCTTTACTGCACTTCAATCCCATGCTTTCAATTTGTGGCCAGGCAGCTGAACACATCTTCAATGATCCTTAGATTCCTTTTTAACTCTGTGAGCTGGAATCCATCACTTCCCAACATTTTGAAGTGTGAGAATTTGAAAGGTTTATTCTGATCATTAATCAGCCCCTCCAATTAAGCACAATTACACCCTATAATGATAGTTATAATTATTGATTGATTAATCTTTCAACTATTAATTAAGAAACTTAATTAAAGGAGTTTTTTCATGTTATTTAAACTGAAACATGACTAATTATTTTATAATTTACCCAGTATGTGCAAAAATTGCATTAGTTGTGTTGTGTTTCTCTGTTTCACTGCTGCATTGAAAAAGCTGGATTTAGATTTTCAAAAAGAGCTATGTCTCCATCCTTGCACAGCCACATTGTGGACATCTTTGTCCATCCAGGTTTGCAGAAAGGGCTGAATCTAAAATGGCTTTTACAACACGAGGTGCAAAGTGATTTCATGAGGTTAAATAGTTAATTTGAAAATCTTGGACTTTGCCCACAAACTCTCATGGATATCAGAGTTATTATTCCTTAGCCTTCAAGGTGTGTCACTAATATAAGCTAAAGAAGCAATTTTGTACTCTGGCATGAATGTAAGCACAACTGAAGTTATACTAAGTGAAGGATGATACCAAGTTCTGGTCTCCAAAAGAATTCCAGTCTCTAGTGTATTTCTTTTGGCTATCACAAAACTGAAGTACAGTTGCAAAGAATGAATTCAAAAGGCAGAGAAAAATGATGGGGAACTTAGATATACCTATAGGCACAACTCTTCTTTTTTGGAAGAAAATATTTTTCAACTACATGATAAATTTGCGTAGAGAATAATTTCTAGGACTGCTTATCATGTTTTAATTCAACCTTACACTTGTAATAAAGTAGACTGAACTCTTCATCTCAATGTTTCCAAAATCATCTTTAGGGGGAACTTTATATTTCCAAATTTTTTTTTTCCCAGCACATCTAAGCTATTTGTTTTTCCCTGAAACCATGGTAACTCTTACTTCTATTAAAAATGATGGTTACAAGTTCAAGTTTTTAAAAGAATCTTATCAACAAAATTTTAAGTGTCTACAACCAAGTTAACCTCTGTGTATAGTTACTGGATAGAAAAAAAATACTTCTAAATTGTAAATAACTTG
This sequence comes from Leptocoma aspasia, assembly GCA_013399835.1. NCBI lineage: Eukaryota > Metazoa > Chordata > Aves > Passeriformes > Nectariniidae > Leptocoma > Leptocoma aspasia. The sequence goes on along the minus strand of VXAX01000913.1, from coordinate 170,278 downwards.
ATGCTTCAATAGATCCTTAAAATGTCAGGCAAGTGATTCTCTCTTGTAACTCATATTTCTCTGTTGATTATAAAGGAAGGCAAAAGTCTAGCTCAAATATATAGCTCTAAAAACAAGTAAAATCCACCTCTCCTTGTGTTTTGAACTCATGCACATTCTATTTAAAATTTTAACTACTGTCTGTGCCAAAATGTTCTATGCTGGAATACACATTCTGAGAATATTCATTTTAACAGTTGTTATGTTGAACATATAACGGGATTATTTGTGTGAACATAAATAAAGTTGGAAGAATCGTGTTGTTTAGTCCAATAATACAACTGATCTTGGTAGAACACAGCGTAAAGACATGCACTTTTTATTAAGAAATTAATCAACAGGGGATATTGACTTACAAACTAATAGATTCTGTTAGAATAGATTCTTCTAACTATAAAACTTTCAGTCTGGAGCATGTTATTTTACCTTAAAAACATCAAAAGGAATTGTTCCCTGGTTATCATTTTCTAAAAGCTTTACCTCTATGGAATAAAAGAAAGTTGTGTCATTTCCAGCTAATACCTTGCCATTTTGGAGAGAAAAAAAAAAAAAAAAAAAAAGAAAAGGAAAAGAAGCTCAAAAGAATAAGTCTGCTGCATGTATGGCAGATGCAGCAATTGCACCTCATTCTGTAAGTAATGGAGTTTGTTGATAGTATACACAAGTAAGCTGGAAATCCTTTAAAGCTCATGACATATTTCCAACAACATATAAACTAAAGTCCCAGACAAGGCTAAAAACTTATAAAAGTGTCTGCTTCATAAATTCACCTCTATGGGATCCTGATGTGCCTGTCCCAAAATTGGCAGAGATCAGTAGGGGCAGAAACCTTTGCCCCAAGAGGATACTAGTCTCTGAGAGCTGGCCTGTGTTTCAGGTTGTGAAGAAACCTGCTTCTGTTTGGGAGGGATTGTTGGCTTGGTTCTGTTTTTAACCCAGCCTTAAACACCTGCAGATGGCTACAGCAGCACCTTGTCAAGATAAAGTCTCTGGCTTAAATCACCCTTTGCTCTGTATCAGCAGTGGGATGAAAACACTGCTTGGAATGGAACTTAAAGGCCTGGGATTTTCACTGAAGTCGTGGTGATGTCTGCACAAGAGAGATATTCAGGAATGAATACAATTGGTATTGTATGAAGTGCTGGTATTGACTTCGGGCAGCTTTTCACTGCAAGTTCTTCTGAGTCCTCATCAGAAGTCCATTGTAGCCAACTGAAAGCGTCCCCTTTTCTGTGAATATTAGCTGGGCTTGTACTTGTCCAAAATGTCTGGTGTGAGATTTATATGCTGAGACTGCAGTATGTTCAGTCTCCAAGCACTGAACAAATCTTGATATATTTTCTATATTATTTGACCAACTTCCCTTGACTTTCATTGAGTTTAGATGAAGTGAAAACTCATCAGTAACCTGCACAGTCTCCTTCACAGTTTGAAAATCAGTGACCTCTTTCCATCAATAACTATATGGAAACCAGTGCTTGCTAGATCAGAAACCATTTATGAACATAAATTTGCATAAGCTATAAATCATCTGCTTCCAAACAATCTGTGCAAAAATCACAAAATTGAGAAAATATCTTAGATTTTTTTCTTATTTACCTTCTCTGATCTTAACCAAATAAAAATATTCTGCTACTCTGTCAACTGCTAAATAACAATGGTTATATTCAAACACTCAACAAACATATTATTAAATAGGTTAATTTTTAAATCATTACAGTTTCACCTATAGTCTTGTTAGTCCAGGACTTAAATTATCCACTTGCTTTGCGTCACTGCAGACAATAAATATTGGCAATCACTAGTTTGGGTGATTTTTCTGTCTCATTCAAATTGCACCACAAGGTGAGTTCTCAGCGAGGAACTGAATTTCCCTGAAGTTCACAGAGCTTTCGTTATCAGCATCTCTCCCTAGCACACAGGGCCCTGCGTTGCTCACACAGACAGCACCAAAATGCACTGCAGAGCTTTTAATGCATTCTGAATAGCTCTTGTCATTCAGGATCCTTCATTTCACGTTTCAGATTTTCCCAGGGGGCTTTGATGTTAATCCATTTCACACTTCTAACACATCTGTTCTTCTTCTGGCTTTCTTATCTCTTCTGAGCATTCAAATAAAATAAAATAAAAAAAAAAGGAGAAAAAAAAAAAGGAAAAGAAAAAAGTTTTAGCTGTCATTGTGCAGTTTCTGAAGCCAGACTTTAATGATGAAGCACACTCCAGCTAACTTCATTGATACTTGGTTTTAGCCACACAACAAGTTATGTATGCACAATGTATCCGAGGCTAACTGCTTCTACATTACTTTGGATTTCTCTTGACTCTTTATACAGATTAAGAAACAACTGCCCATCACAGTCCCTAGAAATAAGGCAGTGTGGTCCAGCAATTAATTTTTGTACATCAACAGGTTTTATAAAATGAAGCCACTCTTCTCCAGCAGCATTAATCAAATTGTGACCAAAACAACTTTCATGTGTAGCTGTCAATATAAAGTAAAATGCTGAACAAACACAGGGCAGTGGTCACTTCTGGTTATAACAGGAGTTGCCAAAATTCAGTTTTCTGAACCTTGATCACAGAAAAATTAACTTTCCTTTCCTCAGAAGGCCAAGATTTAAAGTGGAAATAAGGAATGTTACTAAGAAAGATAATTCAGAATTCCTCATTGTTCTCCACCCCACCACAAGTAAAATGTAGCTCACATAATTATACCAGCCCTGTGTAACTAGTCAAAGCTGGATGCTCAGTCTCACTCCATAGTCAGTGGTGAAATACTGGGAGCTCGGGGTGTGATTCATCCCATCCCAAGTTTTCAGTCTCGATGGGATGAATCACCATCTCTAGGTGTCACTTTCCACTGACACACAAAGTTTCTGGATGACAGCTTTAACTAAAAGTTTAACATTCAGGTAGCTAGAGCCAACTAAAAATAATCCTAACTTTTGATTTTATCTTGGAGAATAAAAGAACTATTATAAATGTCCTTAGTTTCCTTTTTATCCTTTCTTTTCCCTTTGGCTGGGTAAGGCATTAAGGCTATTAATGATAGTCCCCATTTTAAATATGAAAATGTACTATTTCATGGTTTAACTTTGCAGGAAATGTTCTATTGTACAGTTGCACCTTATTTGAGGCATGTTTTGTGGGACTGACCAAAACTGGTTGCTTAACAAAGGCAGTAACTTAATAATGCTGGAAAAGAATTGTATTCAAAGCATCTCTATAGACAGGAGGTTACCTAATAACTTTCTATTGTAGGCCTGTCACTGTCTATGAAAGACATGCATTATCATATAAATGAAAAGACTGCTCTTTTCCATCATCCATATCCTCACTCCCCCCCTAAAAAAAAAAAAAAAGAAAAACCTGTCCAGATCAAACTTTAAAAAACATGAAGTTCTTTGCAAATTCTTACCAACTCTTGGTGGTTCTCAAGTAGTTTTAAACCACATCAAAATGCAACTATAATGAGGCAATTGTGACATCTTATTAGTGGATGGATAATTAATATTAAAAAGCAGAATGATCCCAATAACAGCCTGTTGACCATAAATTTCCCATAGGATGATCATTCCTGGCTTAATCCCTTATTTCCTGTTGTTTCAGTATTCCTGCTCAGCAGAGGCAGGTACTTAGTCACAAAACTGCTTGATTTGTTCCTGTGAAGAAAACCAGAATGTTCTCATTTGACCATTGCAGGTGGTGGTTTGCAAAGATGCTCGAGGCATTTGTGATGATTTAAGCATTTAAGATGATTTAGGCATTAAAAAGTTTGTCATAAACAGTGCAATTTCTAGTGAGCAGGGAAGTCAAAGGATGTGTACAGATAGGGAGGTAATGGATCTGACTAGAAGATCTGATTAATATAACAAAATGTTATTCATATAATCAATCCCATTTTGTTCAAAAGAAATCAGCTACTGAGCTGTAATTATATTAAAGCAAAGAAAACTTTTCCATGATGGAACAATCAGAAAAGCTGATTTTCCAAATGAAACACTATATCAACAGTGGTTTCACTGCCATTTTCAGAGAAAAAGGTAGTTGAGAACAGCATCAATAGAAATAAAACCTATGGATAAAAAGAATCACCTTGTTTCATCAGAATTAAATGCTCTGATAAGGTCATGTTGATTTCTCTTTGTCAAAACTATAATTTTCTGCATAACGTAGATGTCTGGATAGTTAATACTGACTTTGGAAAAACAGACATTTCAAAAGAAGTGAATTCCCTGGGGGGACAAAAAAGAAGTTCCAGGGATGATTGGATTGCTCTGTAGAAATAGGGTTACAGACATAGGCCTAGAAGTCCCAATGCTTAGGAAATTCTGGGCACCTGCCCCAGAATATTTGAAATACAATGACTGAAAATACAGCATAGGTGGAAAACGGTGGGGTCTTTTGTTTTGTTTTGTTCAAATGGAGCCCTTTATCACTGTACTTTTTTATTTCAGTCAAAAATGGCTAGAAGTAAGTTAATTTTATATGTGTACATGTGCATATATATATATCTCTAGAATGTTAAGAATTGGAAAAAAGAAAAAAAACCAGAAAAACAAGAAGTAAATAGAAAAACAATATATGGCAAAATAAAGTAGACTCAACCAGTAAGACACCCTTATTTTGTCCTATGCAGTCAAAATCCATCTTTTTTTTTGACCTGATACTGAAGAACTCTGGGAGATATGATTTAGTTATTTTGCCTTGTCCTGTCCTTCGTGGTGCCAGCTGGAATTTTGGAACCCTTGCAATGTTTTAATCTCCATTCATAATGAACTCCTAGCTAGAAGAGAGTTCTCATCACACATTTCAGTGGTAAACTGAGACAATGAGGACCCTGTGAGTTGGAGTCCATCAGAGAAGAAAGGGAAGGAAGGCAGCAGGTCACCAGTCAGCCATGGGTAAGATGGCAATATATGAGTGCTTCTATCTTCAATTTGGTGGTGCAAACGGATTTGATATGAAGGCTTCTCTACCAAAATAAAATTTTTGGTGCTGATTTTTTCCAGTCAGTCACAAGGAATTTTTGACATTTTTTTTCCCCTGATGTCTTTAAGGTGATAATTGCTTGTTACTGCTGTTAGATAACAGAGCTGCTAGTCAAGTGTACGAAATGTCTGGTTTGAAGCGATGCCATTCATGCTGAAGATGAACATGGGGAGGGATTTTTAGTGTTAAGTGTCTGAAGTGTTCGTCGTTTTTCTTTAGCACGTATCAAAGAACATTGGAATTCATCACGAATAAAAAGACCGAGTCTGATTTTGTCTGGTATGGCTAAATTTTGCACTCTGTGCTGCCAATGCTCTTCCATGCCCTCTACTTTCCTCTTTCTTTTCAGAAATAGTCACATGGCTCATAATCCTCTGTGTTTGGTGACAATGGCCTTTGAGTCTACAGACTCATCTCCTCTGCTTTTGAATCTTCTTTGTTGGCCAGGTATTGTCTTTCTTGAGATGAGTAATTTATTTTCTAGGAAACAGACAGGTTTTCCAGCTGTAATAGATAAACACCCCCACTCTCCCTCATCATTCAGTTCTGGAACATTTTATTCACTCCTTTTGCCCACAGTACCTCCTAATTCAAATATGTATGAGTGAAGACTATGTCTGACCTCACTTAAAGGCTCATAAAAGGCACCTGGTTTTTTTTTGCTACTGCACAGTGAACTGAATGACTATTAAAATGAAGAACCAAACACCCTGTTCTGACTCATATTGATATTTTGTTCCAGAATGAATAATAAGATAAGAATGTCTAGGACGTCTGTGTAGTTATTAGAATTATGAACACATCTAAGGTTTCCAAAACAGCTTGCTCATTTGAAGAGTAATGATGCTTAAAGTACCTCAGAAGCACTATCAGTCTCTTCTGACTATGTTTGAAGCTGAAGGAGAACACAATTTCTTAAAAATCATCAAGTTTCTAAAGAAGATCTTAAGTCAGTTATCCAAATAGCCAAGTTACCATTTACCCATATGTTCAAGATTGGATGAGGACTTAATTTTCTGAGGATGCTAAGTGAATTTTCTAGCCTGGCAAGTTATGTTCTGTTGTAGGAGGTAAATTGTACAGACTTTATAGTCTACATTGAATTTTAGTCTCTCCAAACAAGACAGAGAGAAGTTCTTAGATATAATTTTGATTTTAGGCTCACTAACCTCAGGTCACAGAATCACAGAATGTTCTGAGTTGGTGGGATTTGACTCCCTTCTGCATGCTGGAAATCATGACAGCACATTCACACGTGCACACACTGTCAAAGAAAACAAACTGGAAAAACCATCCCAAAGCAAAATGGTCTTCCCAGGCAAGGAGGTCTGTATTGGGTCAGGAACCCTGTAGACAGGGGAAGCATGTGGCTGAAATTAATTTAGAGGAAACCCACACTGCAGTTTAAGAAAGTCATAAAAGCAGCAGAGCTGACACAGAGCAGTCCAGTGCCACTGAATGCTGGGAAGAGAGAAAGTTTCAAAAATGCGAAGGCAAAGGTTGTAGAGAGGAGAAGGAGAGAGCACATATTTTAAAAGGACATTTTATCCTTTGAAAACCTGTTTGCTTTGGTCTGTTACTAAAAAAATTAGGACAAAGATTATTGTCCTATTCATTTCACCCTGTTTCATGGAACGTTGTTCTATAAAAATAAGTTACTGTTATTATCATGATAAATAAAGGACAGATCTGAACAGCACTATAAATTTTGGTAGTTTTAGATCTATTGCATGAATTTAAATGGATGTTTTTGTCATGGTTATCTATTCCCTTGACCACTCTTTTCAAAGAATTAAGGATATAGAATTTTAATATTCAAATAAACTGCATTTTGCAGCATAATTTCTTCAGTATTTGGAAATGAAGCAGTGCTAATAATAATGATCATGCCAAAATATAAATACTAACTATAAGTAATTGCTACTAGACACAAGCAAAACACAGAGCTTAGATCTTTTCATAATCAAGCTCCTTTATCCTTGTTCAGTGAACTGTTGGATTATGATGAGGATGAAGACCTTGAAAATTCTAACTTCCCAAATGGTACAAAATCACTCAGGTCTGGAAATAAACCAGAAATCAAAGAAATGTGTCTGCAAAAAATCTTGGATATTGTGAAGAACTAAACAAAGCCAGCCTGGAAACCTTTCCAGCTTTCACAGAACTCCTGCAGTCATGGCATGTTCTACAAGTTGCTGCCTTCCAACCACAAGATCTCCTAAGGACACTCTAGCCACTCTGACAGGCACTCCCAGAATTAATCTCCAATTAGTAAAAAACAAAACATGCAACAAAATCCAGACAAGTAGCTGATCACTACTATAAAGCTTCAGAGAATAAATGAGGTCATCCACACTAAACTTCGTGTACTCGTTTCTGTCTAGATTTGACCCTCATCCAAGATATTGTGGCAGAGAAACAGGAAAGTTTCCTGGGCATATTTCGAAATGGCATGGTTATGTTTTATTTATTTTAGAGGGAAGAGAGGGCACTGTGGAAATAGTTGGATTTGGCAAGAAAGTGCAGAGTCATCCAAACCAGTCGTTTTGGATGTGAAGTTTCAGGGTTGTTTCGCTGCAACTTTCAGGGGTTTTGTTAGCCTTAAATCTACATTCTTGTCAAAATAAAAAGAAAAAAGCAACCACACAGTCCTAGAGAGACAAGGTTCTTTATGCTGTTACTCATCTAAATTCAAATTATTGCTCTGTCAATATTGCAGAATGTCAAAACCACTTGCAATTTGTTAATGTTCAGGTGTATTTTTCTCAGTCCTAAATTTAGAAATATTCATTCCTTTTCAACATGTATTCACTAGAAAAATATCTTGTACTTGAACTCCTCACAACAGAAGTCAGCTTGACTACTTTCATGTGCTACTCCAATGAAGAATGGAAGGAGCTGCATGAGAAAAATACGTTTCCGAAATATAATGTATTTTGTGGATTGGAACACCCTTTTTCACTGAGCTCCTGCTAAAATACCTGGTATTTTAGGATCCTTTCCCCTTTTCATCCCCAGGATTCAGTGACAATTCCATGTAAAATTGATCCCTTATTCCATATAATAATCTGATCCAAATTAGCCCTGTTTCAGGGTGGAAATTGAACCAGATGACCTCCAAAGGTCCTCTGCAGCCAAAATTGGTGTGCTCCTGAGGCTACTGTTCAGCATGACTTTTTGTAGGTTGTCAAAAAAGGAAAAAAGGGAGATGTCTAGGCTTCAACAGTCGTGTCTGTTGAAGTTGCTGTCAGTTGCTGATCCAAATTTACTCAATGCTCAATTATATAAGGTCCTAATGGAACAGGGATATAAAACACAAAAGATGAAATACATATTATTAACTGATATTACAGGAATATAAGTCATTTATTCACCATTATAAATTAGATAAGAAGTGTTGGAAACAATTCAAAAAAAATTTCAAATTGGAAAAATACAAACAAGTGGTGAGTGGATTTTATTCTATTTTAACATATAGCTGACCTGCATAACAAAATTTTCTCTGAGTCTAAGCAATACCCAGAAGTGGCTGGCGGGTTGGAAGTCTTGCTTAACATATACTTGGATAATCCAGAAATAACATAATCTCCTCTACATTAGAAATTTTTACTTTTGGAAGTGAGTAGCTCTTTTTTTCCTCTTCAATTTGGAGACCTGTACTTTCATTATTGTAGCTTATTTTGTTCATGAGATTAGTAGAGGTTATGCTGACATTATAATTACTGATCAAAAATGAGAACAGAAACAAGGCAATGAAAATAACCTAAAACTTTCTCAACAAACAAAACATAAAAGAACCCTTTTGAAACAGTTTTAAATTGTCTGCCCTGTATTTTTTTAACAGAGGCTCAATTCTTCACATAATATAATGAATAACACATACTAAGCATTGAAAAAAATAGGTCTGTAATTATACTACAGGGGCTTGGTGACACTGATAAAACATTCACCATCACCCTCTCATTGGAATTAGACTAATTATGTACATAGTTGGGTGTCCATTAATCCTATTATTATTATTATTATTATTATTTAACAGTATTATCCATAATGTAAGTTTTCCTTCCTTTAATTTCAGACCTGTAACAATCGAGAATGTTCCATGCTTAATTAGCAGCCAAAAGCTTGAAAGTACAGTATAATGGGACATTATGGGGGCTCTGTAGTGAGTTAATGACATAGCAACCAGCTAACGAGAATGAAGAATTTTTACAGTGGCATTCTAAAATGAACTGCATGGAAGCACCAGTTGTGTCAAATAACATCATTGCCAGTACCCCTACTTAAGTCTCCAGGAGGGAGATAGGTGCCAGAACCACATCCTGCACTCCTCAGAGGAGCAAGACTCATCCATCCCCTACCTGTGGTTTTCTCTAGAGGGGAGGAAAGCTTAGTAGACCTTGAGTAAAACTTGCATCAGCAGTGCTCATTTCTGGGAGTCTCTCTAGGAGCCATTCTCTGAGACCAACTTCTATCTCAAATAAGGGAATAAGAGCAGGGGCAGGAGACAACAATAAAGCTTAGACTAAGAGAGTCTCAAAAAAAAAAAAAATACCCCTTTATAAAACTGCCCTTGATCCTGGGTTATGTTGGGCTGGTCTGCAGGATGGCAGTGCTTTTTACACACCATGGAAGAGGTGATTTCTAAAAAGGGAGACTTTACTGAATTCAGCATAATACTGATGTTTAAGGAACCTGGATTTTGCTCTTATTTTTCAGGTACAGGTTCACTGAGTAATTTGAGATGTGTATACTCCATCCTCACATACAAAATGTAATAATATTATTTTACTTCAACAGGATGTTGGTTTACAGAGGACAAAGAACAGTTTTCCAACAGCTGTTTATTCTTTGACTGAGCATCCAGGAAGAGCCTAGTATTTTCCACAAAATTTTGTAGTATTAGTGCTAATGCAATTCAACCTAAATTAAGTTTATTAAAGTAACTATATTTTACACCAAGTGATTACATTAGCCTGCACAGAATACTCTCTATTCTACCTAATTTAGTAGAGGCTGTACTATTAATTACAGCTTTCCCCTGGGAATAGTTCCCTCTGCTTTTTTAAGAATAGTCAGACTTGGAATCACACTAAGATATTTCTCTATAACTGATGATATTTCTTACTTTCCAGAAATGTTTCTCCTTCTACTCCAATTCCTTACAATACTGTGTTTTTTGTTAGAGACCAAACTCTGAGGTGGCTACATCTAAATTATGTGAATTCTACCCACATATTCACATTATTTACTCTTTTAAAAATGCCAATTCAGACTGTTTTTGTCACTAGATACGAGCTGGTGTGAGTGTAGATCTCAGGTGATAATCCTTCAGTCTTTGACATAAAACTTTGCAGGAAGGAGCAGCCATGAAATAATAACCACTCAGCATGATTCCTACCTCAGTTAATAGAAGTCTCTGGTCTCAAAACCAGTTCCTGAGCCAAAAAAGTTGGACCGTAAAATTCAGCTCTGATTCAAGAAATTTCAACATTTTTCTGTTTTCTTTTTTTTTTTTTNTATTTTTTTTTTTTTTTTTTTTTTTTTTTTTTCTTCTATTGTCTTCTGGTTAGTGGAAAACAACTTAAAAGCTGACTTCAAGGAGGACAATAAAATATACATATCTTTTGCCCCTCTGCATCAAATATATATGGAAAAATGGTCAGAAGAGTACTTAATACAAAATTGTACAAAAAATAAGAGGAAAGAATTCTTGCCTTGTTTTTCTGTGTGTGAAAGTGGGTTTTAACATACAAATAAAGTTACATGAAAGAAAGCAAAAGGAACATCAAACAGTACTTCATAGTCTCTATTGAAGAACATATAACTCCTCTTTTTGGTAAGGATGAAGATACTACAGCAGAAAGAAAATATTTTTCCTGTTGGTGTTGTTTTCCTCCCTTCCTTGTATTTCAGTGATTGCATTTTTCCCTTCAAGTTTCTATATTGGTTTTGAGCTGAGCTGAATATAGTAAAGAATACTTCTGATTTCCTATAAAGGCTTGACAAGACATTTAATTGTTTACATTTGAGAATTTAACCTAAAACCAAAATAAAACAAAATACAATAATTTCTTATTCAACTGTTATTGGTCCTGCACATATTCTGTGTCAAGAGAAAAAGAATTACCACTTCTCTCATTCCCTTTGTGCAAATCAGAAATGAAAACTAAATAACTGGGCATAGCATGCCAAACACTCATAAATCAAATATGCCCCCAAATAAGCACTATTCATAATAAAAATATGCAAATAGCACTGACAGAAGCCATGCAAATAATTTCAGAAGTAAATCAGGGTAAGTGGACAGTAATAAATTCCAGTTTGACTGGAACGGCAGAAATTTAGACGAATTAGTGAAAGGTGGGAATGTTTTACAACCAGATGAAAAGACAGTAATAATTTGATCAAGTGCAACTGGACACTGCAAATTATTCCATCTTTCTCTTTAGAATGAGACACACATGGGATATTAACCAGACTTCTTCCAGACTTATTTCTGTAAATGTTTTGGGCGTGGAAAAGAAATGCAAAAAAATATCAACAGAATCGTGATTCTGAATGCAAACCCAAACCAGTAACAATTAGAGCTACGGGGAAAAAAAGGAAAAAAAAAAACAAACACACACACACACAAAAAAACCCCAAAAAACAACTGCTTATTGCTGTGGAGTTTCAACAGGGCTCCCTCCATTCTGTTTGTGCCAGGGACTCTAAGGTAAAGTGCTTGCATGTATCCTCCTTCCCTGGCTGGCTTGTGTGGGAGAAAGGGAAGCAGCAGGAAAGCCGTGAGGAGCACAGGCATGCTCGAGACTCACAAAAGAGAGGACCACTTGCTGTCTCTTTGCACAACACCTGTGCTGTGTTAATCCTTGTACCTGGTGGCTAAGAACTAGGGTGGCAGGCATCTCAGGAACTGGAAAGACAGACAAATCAGGTGGTTCAATGAGATGGAACCACGAGTTTCAGTATCAGTAAGGCTCATGCGCTCCAGGGATCTAGGCTGACTCCTGGTTTTCACTCACAGTCCTAAACCATCATGGTATTTGCACAGAAATGTCTCTCCAGCTGGTGTGGATATGTTATTTTTGTGTTAGAATGGCCAAGTAGAACGGATATAACCAGCAGCTTGAAGTCTTAGGTTCTCTACCATGCAACTGAATCCACGGTGACACTCCTACCTTGGATTCAAAGCATCTTCCTTGCTATTTGGTTGGAGTTTATGACATATTATTTGAAGTTGCTTATCAAAAAAAGAAATGGACAGGCCTTTTTCAAACAGGAGTATAAATTAACTGTCCCTTTAAAATTTCTGGAGGAAAGTATTATATACTTCTTAAACAAGAAGCCAGTCCTGCCTTCAGATGAGATACAGCTTCAGGCAGCAAAACTTTAACAGAGCTTCATATCTCTTGTACCTTCAACTCCTTCCCTACTGGAAAGATAATTTTTCAATAGTGTCTTTTTTTTTTTTTCTCTGTCTGTTTTTTTCTTTTCTTTCTTTTTTTTTTTTTCATTTTTTTCCAAGGCACAAACTTTAGTCTAATTTCTTAGGTGACTGAGATGCTAATCAAGCAGCTCAAGACAGAGAGGCTAGTGAAAACAATCAAATGTGAAACTGTCCAGGGGAAACATTCTACTTTGAAGTAAAAGAGAGGAAATTGTCATTTTGAAGCCACTAGAGACAGGCTTCTCGTTACAAAGAAGACCCTGGGGAGTCACTACCTGATTTACTCTTAGTCAGGCTGGCATCTCAGTGACAGGGCAATTGTAATTAGGATGAATAAAATGAGAGAAGTGCCAGCTCCCCAATTTGTAATTCAGTGAGCGACATTAAAGACACAGTATTATGTTTAATTTTTTGAAGAATCAGGCACTGTGCTAACAGGTAGCAGGACTTCCCCCTATGGAGATGACTTACAAAAATCTGAATCTCTTTCCATGAAGATAACAAATATGACACAGGCAAGGGAGCCCAGATGGCTTTGGAAATTTAGGCAATCTTTAGGAAAGATAGAAAATCAGATGTTGGGATTTGTTTTGCCTTCTGAGAAGAGACATACAAGAGGGAAAGAATGAAGTTTCACTGATGTAATTGGTATTAGAGTCTGATCCTTCATCTTTTCATCTGGCTAATGAAAATTACAGGGTACAGATGCATCAAAGTCCATTCTTATTATTGCCATTAGAATCAGTAACTCCAAAACAGAATATTTACAGCATCATCTTCTGGGTATTTATAATTAATTTCCAGGTAGAAATAATAGTTGTTCCAGAAAAGGCATAAATTTACATATGTAAAAAGTAAAAGTTCATATTTAATAACTGAACCATGTTCAAAATCTTTTCTGAAAGTGAGACTCCAATGGAAAAAACATGCACAATGGAAAAGTTTTATGTCAATCTTCATTTCCAAACATGAACTAAAAGTTTCGGAAGAAATTTCGTCTTCTCTAAAGCCAGAAAATAAACATAAAACCTTTTCAAACAATAAGTTCAGATTGCAAAGAGTAAGTGATGACTGACACAAAATAATCAGTTTGTGGTTTTATGTATAAAGAATATGGTTCCTAAGAGGCTGAGCTCTGGTTTCAACTCTTCCTTGGTAGCACCAGTGCAGGTACCTTGAGAAGGCACAACCAGGGAGTGATAAATATACTGGACATAATTTTGCCTTTTGTGTCTGTGAGTTGAAAAAAAAAGCCCTGAATATGAATATAATTCAAAGCTGGAAAAGTTTCCCTTTGTACAAATATGAATGGTCCAGCAGGGCGCTGAATATGCCAATATATAACACACACATATATATGTATATATATACACACACTATATTTTCCTTTCTAAAACTTGTATTTTAAAATTGGAAGCAAATGTTCCAGAAGCCTGAAGACAATTCATATTTGGGTGATTCTGTGACCATCAACATTGCCAGGGCCACAAGTTCTACACAATCAAGTCCTCTGCCATAGCAGCTCAAAATTATAAATACAACAGTAACCATGCACTGTCACTGAGCTCAGCCTTGGCCATGCCTAATTTGTAGCAATGTCTGAGTCTAATCTTAGTGAAGTTCCTGTCTATGATACAGATTGAAACTGGTTTGTTAGCAGGTGGGTTGGGAGACAGCCTTTCTGCAATTGATCCCTCTGGCACTTCTGCATCTGTAACGTAGTTGGACTGTCAGGGTTAGTTGGTGCCACAACCATTAAATTGTGTTTAAAATATCAGTTTTCAAAGAGAAGACACCTTCTTTTTTGACTTGCTCCAGTTGCCTTCCTCACCTTGTTTTGTTGTGAAAGTAATGAAGCAAACAGCTGTGTATTGTTATTACTTGCAGCTGTAGATTTCTCAAACTAATTTCTTCTGTTGATTTTCAAGTCTTTGCTATCTGTTTTTCTGTCCATCCATCCATCCATCCATCCATCCATCCATCCATCCATCCATCCATCCATCTATCATCTATCTAGTTTTTTTTCCCTGAACCCAGAAATCAGCTATTCTAAACACCGGCATTAATTCCCACAAGAGTTGTCACAAGATTCCAGGCTCATCATCGTTGCATCATGTGGTTTTTAAAACAAAAGCAAATTAAAAACAAACAAACGAAAGAAAACAACAAAAACAAAACAAAAGAAAAAACACCCCCCAAAAACCCCAAACCTAAACCAAACCAGTCAAAAAAANACCTAAACCAAACCACTCAAAAAAATAACCTACCAAAAAACTCAACAACAGAACCCTCCCACCCCCCCCAAAAACCCCCAAAAAACAAACAAAAACCACCACCAAAACCCAGAAAAATGTTCATGTCTTTAGAGTACATCTTCCCAGAGTCTCACAGGAAATCAAGCAGAGAATAAAAGCTGTGCTTTTTGAGGCAAAAGTAAATGACACTTCAAATTTAAGCAAAGGGAAAGATAACTGGGAGGTAAATCAGGTAATTACTATTAAGAGAGGGGATGAAGAAAAGATCCTTGGTTATCATACCTTAGCTCCAAATGAGTAATTCTGTTTGTAGGATAATATTTTGAAAGTTCTCAGTTTGAAAACCAGGATATGAGACATTAGATTAAAAAAAAAAAAAAAAGAATATTTAAATTTTTTTGTCCAGTGTGCCACCATTACATCATTGTTCAGAAAGTAATCAAGCTGGCTAAATTCCCGTGGCAATATACTAAGCCTTCTGTTTATAAATTCCCCCAGCCTTGTTACCCCATTTCACTGTGTAGAATCCTAGCAACACTTTTGTTTCCATCTTTCACCAGCAACATGGTAAACTTTTCTCCTGGAACAAGGGCTCATGGATGCCTTCTAATAGCCCAGCAACAGCAGAAGTGTAAAATCTGTTAAGGTTTGATGGGAAATAATAGCAGCAAATAAATAAATAAATAAATAAATAAAGCATTGCAAATTATTGCTAGACAAAAAAGGTAAGTTGAATAAGAGGACTAGTATGAATATGTCCATGGAAACTGGCTAGAGAGCATTTAGACCTGCTTTAATGAGCAAAAAGAGAAGCTAATGATGGCTGGAAAGTAATGGGAACATTGAATTCAACAAAATACATTGTGCTCAAATGAAACCCATCTTCAACAAAACACTTCAAAAAATCAGTAAATAAGAGCAAAACCCTGTTTATATCACTAAACAATGAGAAAACTTCAGTAAAAACTTGAGAGTCTTTAAAAGTATCACTCCAGTTGTGAGGAATGCTGGGTATCACAAGGAATCACTAGCTAGGTAGTTCAATATCAATATCAGTATCTCCTCCTACAGAGAGAATAAAATCTCCTAGGGAGGATTTAGGACGTCCTAGGATTATGATATTCTAGGGAGAGATATTAAAGACATTTTAAAGGCAGGTAAATGATTGACTAAGTGAAATCAAATCAGCAGGTCAGAGCTAAAATATAAAATGCGTGCTTGGTAGTTGGGGATAACCTATATATGGAGTCCTAAATCATTAATAAACCATAAGACTGTAACTTCCATTTTACTTTGCATAGGTAGACAGGGTTCACTCCACATGAACCACAGGGTGTCAAAAATCAACATCAGTCTGCAAAATCACATATACTTTCCTGTAATGGTCCAAGAATCTGGCAACACATTTCAAATGCATCCTGAGCTTCCTGTGGAAGGTATAAAGTAACTAATCCATGCTACTTTCTCCACTACATTTGAAAGGCTAAATGAAGTGCAAGGTGTGCTCAAAAATCACTTTGCACTCATGTTATGCCATCCTAATTTTAGGTATCGGTCTGTATAGGTCATATTTAGGAAATGATGATGGAGAAACCTCAGGTTCCACCCTCTACTTGCAGGCAAAGCAGAGCCCACTTGCAATGCATGGTGAGCCTATCTTGGCTACTAGCTCTTATCCCATGGGAACTGTGGCAGAATCACAAATTCAAGGCACCTCTCCAATTACAAAAATATCCTATGATGGAAAAAGAGATGGAGTTTTTTGCTGAACTTAATCTTGGGGAGGTAGCAGATTAGTTGCAGATAGACAAGGGTATATGGGTCTGGGATCACACCAAGTCTAAGTACAAGTCGTGGCTCGAAATGGCAAAGTCCATGTAGACAGCCATAAATGCTACCCACTGCCTTATTTAGGGACTCCAGTTTGTAGAAGTAATACATTCTGTTAGGGATTACACCTGTGCAGTAAACCACAAGGATGAAAAGCTTTGCACTATTCGAATACAAATCTCCTTATTGTGTGCACAGACCAGACACAGAACTGAGTTGTTAATGTGCTTAAAATTCAGGCTCCTGGTTCCAATCAGATAAATCAGTTCTTTTTCAAAGTATAAGAGAAAAGGCTCATTTTCACCCCTGGCATAAGAACATGAAGTGTTGTAACG
Organism: Leptocoma aspasia; assembly: GCA_013399835.1. Taxonomy (NCBI): domain Eukaryota; kingdom Metazoa; phylum Chordata; class Aves; order Passeriformes; family Nectariniidae; genus Leptocoma; species Leptocoma aspasia. Next base: position 153,377 of record VXAX01000913.1, on the reverse strand, counting down.
AATCTAGCTCCCAGTAGAGCTGAAAAAAAAATCTGTGAAATATCTGATAAATATTTGTTCAAATGCTTTGGGCCCTGACCCAAAAAAGCATGTGTACAGATGAAAAGCAGATGAGTGCTCCCAGCAAAATGAAAGGAGTATCTGTAGAAATATTCACAGGTCAAAGTCAAGCATACACTAAAACATTTTTCTGGGTGGCTCTGTTCTATGCCTGGTATGAGCACAGACTCTGAGCATGGAGCTATTGGTACAATTTATTTCAGGCAGAGAGGAATCATTGCTATTATTGTTCTTACTGATACTTTGCAGCCGTCATAGTGAGTGCACTTTGACTTTTATAATGTTTTTCCTTTATCCTAGTGTGGCTTGTTCCCTTGCCATGTATCACGAAGCAGTTTATGCTGGCATAACTGCATCTACAGTAGCACTTATGTTGGTATTTCTGTAGCAGTACATCAGAAACTGATGAGAAATAAATAAAGACAACAACAAAACCCTCATTCTCCTGTATGGAACATCCATATCAGACATGGAGTACCTTCTTTCTTGTCCTTCTGCTTCTCAGAAAGGACAAAACAACTAATAGAAATATGCAGGCCAGACTGAACATATAAGTTTTTCTGTACAGGAAGACATTAAATAGACCAAAACTCAGACAAAAAGAAGTCTGAAATGATTGTGAGAGGTCTCTAAATTGTAAAGAATAATAAAAAATGAGTATTTATTTTATTTCATGACACAAAAATTATAGGTAGTCAAAAAGAATTATCAGATGCAAAGTTCTAAAAGCAAACAAAGGAAAGGACTTTTACATAAAGCAGAATTAATTGTGCAACTTGTTGCCACAGTAACTTGTGGATGCTAACTGCATCAAGCAGTTTCAAGAGATGATTAGACAAATTAATGAAAGTCCTTTCTAAAGAATAGAAAAAGATGCAAACACTCTAGGTGTTAAGACTCTGCACTGAACAAAGACAGGCAATATTGGGGAAGTATTAACCTGTGCATGTTCTTGTTCTGGACCCTTTCAGGCCATTGCCTCTAGGATGTTGGGTTAGATGGCAGAAGGGTTTAGATCATGGGGTAAATATTGAAATGTAATTTGTCATGGCAGGCAAACATGGACAGACATTTCCAGTCTCACACACATTGCTCTCTTTTTGCAGCAAGACCTGTAGCACCTATATTTACTGTGGTTTTTCACCTCCTCTGCGTGTCCACAGGTTCCATGCAAATAGGTCAGGCTAACTGCAGTCCTCTGATTAATTCTGCTCAGCACAGTCTGAGCTGAAGGGAGAGAGAGGTTCTGGCACTGGATGACATCTGAGCATAGATAACTCATGGATTCCTAAAGGGACAGGCCACCTACACCATGGTGAACGGATGCAAAAATCCAAAGATTTGTTTTATTGTCAAATATCAGTGCAATGAAAAATATATAGATTTGCTTTATTGTCAAGTATCTATTTGCCAAATTCCCAAGACAGCACCTCTGCTTAAATTTGGATTAGAAACCGTCTTAATTTCAAGCATCCCAGCTTTCTCTAAGTGCCAAATTAGGAGCTACCTTAGAAAACTCAGCCTACTACACTATTACCTAGGAGAATTTGCCAGTATGAATGAGTTAGGTATGTATTTTTAAAGACATTCAGGTGCCATTTCACCTGCTCAACTTCCTGGTCTTTTATGCCTTTTGGTTCATGTCACAGAGAACATTACCCAGAGAACCTGTGTGAAACTGAGTTGTACAGTCAAACAGCACTCTCTTGCAAACATCTGAGAGCCTTCCAGTCTCCTTAGTTGTGATTAATGGGTCTATTCATGTGTGTAAAGTTATTAACAGAAATATTCATAGAACCAGATACTAAACCAATGAGGAATGAATTAACAGGTTAAAATGGGTGTACAGAGCTCATCAGGTTATGCTCCAGCTTAACTTCTTTTTAGTGACCTAAATTATTTCTTTATAGCCTACCAAAGGAAAAAAAAAAAAACAAAAAACCAAAAAA
>VXAX01000913.1:113527-151250 GCA_013399835.1 Leptocoma aspasia | reverse complement strand
AGTTGTATGGTTTCTAGTACTTTTCCTGCCTTTTCTCACATATTAGGATAATTAAATAACCCTTTCTAACACATTCTTGAAATTCTCTTTTAGTCTTATCATTAAGAAGATGACTTCTGTCAAGAACATCTTGTTTTCCACCAGAACTTAAGACACCTAACAAGAAATAGGGCAAAGAATCCCCTGGACCATCTCCAAGGGGATGACCCAAGAGTGGATTACTGGGGCAACTGATTTCCTACNAAACCAAAAAAAAAAACCCACACCTCCAAGAAGACTATACAGCTGAAAATCCTATCTGGCAGATTTCTGGCTTTTTCTTTTCCTTGTCATGGGTTCCCCTTGTCTAGGAAGCAAACTCCCACCCAGATGCTCGCTCCCCACTACCCATCAGAAGCACAGGGGCAGAAAGTAAAAAAAAACAGAATCAAGAAAGCTTGTTGGTTGAGCTTAAGACAGGGAGATCACTTATCAATTACTGCCACGGTCAAAGCAGACAGGAAAATTAACTTAATTTATTACCAATTAAAATAGATTTGGGTAGTGAGAAACAAAAGAGACAAACCTTAAGGCATCTTATTTCCTTCTGCTTTCCCAGCATCTTCAGACTCCTCTACCCACCCCCAAGTTGCCCAGGGGGTACAGTCAGCATTGGTACCAGTGATGCCTAAAGATTTTTAGGTTTTTCATATATTTGTAACTTTGTAGACTTTGAATATATAGTTGTATGGTTTCTAGTACTTTTCCTGCCTTTTCTCACATATTAGGATAATATGTGAGACATATTATCCTTTCTAACACATTCTTGAAATTCTCTTTTAGTCTTATCATTAAGAAGATGACTTCTGTCAAGAACATCTTGTTTTCCACCAGAACTTAAGACACCTAACAAGAAATAGGGCAAAGAATCCCCTGGACCATCTCCAAGGGGATGACCCAAGAGTGGATTACTGGGGCAACTGATTTCCTACTGGATGTACCTGTTAGATATTCTAATTAATTAACCTTATAAAAATTGCAAGAATCCTTTACCACGCGTGCACGTAGCCATATTTTGTGCACCTGAAAACTTTCATTAAAAAATTGCTTTTTATCTTACCACTTTTTGTGGTAAGATATTGTAAGATATTGTTCAGAAAGTTTTGTCTTTTGATTCCAAACAACATCAGGAATATCCAGTCTCCTCTGGAGTGGGGTCCTTCACATACCTGCCCCCGTGATCCTCTTGACAGACAGCAGTGTGGGCATCTGTTCCAGACTGACAGACTCCATGGGATGCTGGGGAGGTCTCTACTGCTCCTTCCTGCCTCCTTCTCCAATATTTGCATGGTGTTTCTTACTTTTGCTACGTTCAACAAAATTGTGAGGAAATTCCATGGAAATGCAAAGCTGAGCACCACGATGGGGAAGGGTGCATGGAAACACTCATTCAGTCCCCGCATTCCTGCTGCTGGGACAGGCACTCCTTGGGCAGCAAAACAGGCATGTAAAATAAATCACAAATAGAGAATGCCATCAGACACATCCAAAAGCTTTTGCTCTCAGGGTAGGTGTTTAAGATGGAGGTGAACCAACAGTACACAATGGCCAAAGATCTGAAATGACATAGCAGCTAGTTAGAAATCACACATCACACTTAGGCACCAGCTGAGGGACCAAACATCCTCCAGAAGAGGCTGTCTCCCTGGGATACAGGTGTCCATCTCTTCTTGTGTAGAACTGGTAACCTGAGGGAGAAGGTGCCACTGAGGGAGAAGGGACCACTGATCTGATCTCTCTGAAGAAACACATGAGTTTCTGCGCTGCTAAAAGTTGTCAGAAATATGTGGGATTATGGTGCCTTTCTTGATGTGAGCGTCACTGGCAAAGACATCTCCTGAGCAACCAGGCAGCCCCACCTCACCTCCATCCACCAGTCCCTGTTTCACAGCTGTGTGAGAAGAGGTACAGACCATGCTACACATTTGTCAAGGGATGGATGCAAAGTTAGAACAACTTTTCTTCTATTTCTCATCAAGGACAGAAGAGGACATTTTGCACTACACTTCAGCTGAAAACCTTAATATTGAATATGAAGCAAATCTTTAACCAGCCTAAAAGGGAGAGTTCAGACAATGGAATAAAACACCAGAAAGAGCTCATGTAAACAAGGAAATAATATTCAGGGCAGGATGTGATACCCAATTATTAGGGATGGAAAAAGTCTGTGAAGTCAATCCTGCCACAATGCAGGGGGATGGAATAGCTGTCCAGAGGCCTCCATTCCAGCCCTAATAAATGTGTATAGGAGAATACTGAATTAGCAGTTAAAGGAGGCACCAAAGGTGCAAACACAGAGCTGTGATAATAAAGGACAGAGACAACACTCTATTTACAATAAAATAAACATCGTTTACACATGTGTTACCCATTTAAGTGAGAAGATCGGAAATGGAAGCAGGCACTGTCAGGCTACATTTACAAGAGATGTGTTTGATGGAACATTTCAACATGCTTTGATTGAGACCCCTGCTACTTTCCTTTTGAAAATTGTAGAGTAAAATGTGCTGGTGAATTGTAAAGGTTTCATCCCCCTTGATGTTTTTTTATTGAACACGACTTGCAGGCTTCAAATTTTAATAATTTGTCCCTAGACTGCTGTCACTCACCATATCACACTTCTCAATTCACAGGGGTTAGAGTTTGGGGGGAAATGGCCCAAACATAACCATTGGAAGACTTTGTTTATTATAGGGATATATTGTCAAAATGTAAATTTATATTTTATAATTCCCATGGGAAATAAAAAGGTGGCATTTAAAAGCAAAAACACACAAAAAAAATTTTTTCTTCCTCACTATCTGCCATGCTCTATCAGAAAACAAAAGTGTTTCCTGATTATATTGCATTTATTTCCCAAGTGCTTGCTTCTCCTTCATAGGAAGTTTTTCATCAGGGTTTCAGAATAATGTCATGCTTTCCTTTCCTCCCTAAGCCTTCCAGTGCTCAAACTTACAGATGGCAGCATCCTTCTCAGACGTCATTTTCATTGCTGCAAACTTCTGTGCCTCTGGAGGAGGCCAGCTTATGGTTCTGTTATGCCACTAATGAGTCTCCCTTCTCTTCAGCAGTAAACAGTCTTTTTACTAGTCAATATTTGTGCTGCATTGTGCACACAAAACCCTGTGAATCTTGCCCCCACTAGTGAGCGCATTTTATGGATATAAATAGATTTTTTTGTTGTTTTCCAGAGACTCAGGATTACAGGCCTTTTTTGTGTATTCACAAAGTCTTGTGTACTTAGATCATAAATTTTCCATGAAAAATGGATGCTTGTGGCAGTGGGCAATCTAACTTTATTATTTATTCAGTTTCTCTGGAGCAAAAACTAAATATATTGACTTTTGGCTAGTTAGTTGTGCTTGGTACTTGTGATTCTACCTAGAATAAAACACAGATCGAGGTCATTTAAAAAGCGTGAGCTTTTCCTGGAAAAGCTCAAATTCAATATTACTTAGTAAACACACTGGGCTTCACTGTAAAAATGAATGGAATGGGTTCAAGGAAGATCTTATTGGCTATATTAGTATTCTGTGAATGTGGGAGCATAGTACTGACACAATAAAGTACAAGAGACTCTTAATTTATACTTGTTGCTATATAGGATCACCAGTAAAATGAAATAGACCCTTGTCTTGGCAATGTCCTACAAAAATAAACAAACAATTTTTCCCAAACGTATAACCCAAAGTTTAAGGTATGAGTAACAGCAGGAAGAGTTTGTGAGCTAAATAAAACTGGCATAAATAAAAGCTATATGCTCCCATCTCTGACCATTCCTGAGGTGGAATTTCAGAAGGGTGCCAGGACAGGTCTGTTGAGCTGCACTAAGGCATCTGGTCACATTGCAGCTATTCTAGATTTATTACGATGTACCTCAAATGAGAATTGGATTTTGATCAGCTGAGTCAAAACCCCTAAAAGAACCATGAATATAAAGTATCTCAAACCATATTTGAAACTGTATTTCAGTCACAAGTGATGCGGAAGGAATCCATTCAACAATTAGCATGGAAAGCGTCCATATTCCTGGGCAAATGGTTTTTCCCAGCCTCCCTTTACTGCTTGCTGCATTCTTAATTCCAGGTACCTTGATAGGCAGCAAATAGTGCAAGGACCCCTCAGCCTGGCAAGGAATCTATAGGGCTGGAGGCCATTAAATCAGCCTCCCACCTGCATCCACCATCCTGTCTGCATAATGTTGAAGAAAACTTTAAAATAGGAATTAAAACTCTAGAAACTCACATTCAATTAGTATTATTCATCTTATTAACACTTGCTGTTGTGAGAATTATCAGGAGATAATTGACCTTGTCAGTGTTATGCACCCTCTGCATTACTGTTGGATTCTTCCACTCCCCTCATGCTTAATTATAACTTGATAAAGCTAAAAATAAGTTTATATTCCCTTTCTCTGCTTTAAGCACAGAATATCAAAGAAAAGGGAACAGGGAGGCTGGGGCAGGAGGAGGGAATAAATCTCCTAAAACATGTAATCTGCTCAATTAATAAAGTGAATCTAACGGAGTTGCTCCCTGGGGCCTGACAAATGCACCTGTTGCCATCACCAGACAACTAACATAAAGCACACGTCCAGACATTTTTCCCCTCCACTATTCTCTATACACATATTTTAAGAAAAGAATCCTCTAAATCAAGCTAGTGGGTAGCGGACTGACCTGTTGTTTTTTGGGGTTTTTTTAACTGTAAAACACTGATTTTCTGCCACACTCATGCTGCTCAGCTGGCAACAGTTGGCACAGCAAACACAGGGCTTTTCAAAAATGTATTCAATGGAAGAAGGAATATATATACACACTTAAAGAACAGACATTCTATCCCCCATCTGCAGCCTTTTTAAGTACGGTTTCATACATCAGCCTTGAGCTGTCATTCCAGCAGATTTAAAACTCACATGATCGGAACATTGATAAGGAAGAGAAGCAGGCACTCCTGTGTGTGAAAACTGGTGGCTGTGCCCTGGGGATTAGAGAGGAGATGAAAACATCCAGTCCTCCTGCTGTCACTGACGTATTCATCCCTAGATGCAGTGGCTAGCTTCCCTCTCCCTGAAGATCCCTTCAAACCGTCGACACAGGCACTGAGTGGTACATGCAGGATGAAGAAAGCCTTCAGCCCTTTGGATTTCACCTTGTGTGACCTTCAGCACAGCCTTTTAGCCCCCTGGGTGGCTGTGTTTTCCAGACTGTAAAAAAGGTAGAGTAGTCCCACAAAGAAAGAGCTGACTTACCTGTGGCTGTGACTGTCTCCCTGAGCATGGATCACAGCTGCCAGGAGAAGAATTTTACAAAAGGGATGTTAGCATTTAGCTACCTATTTAATAAACAAGATATCCATGGAGATGAAAAATGTTTACTGTAAATCTTAAGTTTTGCTTTCTTGAGCACTAAAAAATATTCTTTAAAATTGTTGCCATGGGTTGAGATTTTCCTCACGTAGTTGGCCAGGAATGTTTCCTTGTTGGTGTGATATTTGACTCACTAAGTCCATGCTCACTACTGGCTATTCAGTATATTCAGTAAAACAAGTATTCTTCTTCTTTTTTTATTTTTCTTCTTGAATTTGCAGGCCAGTAAGAGTTGAAGAACAAAGACAACCATATCCATATTCTTTCTTTGTTTCTTTCTTTTTCTTTCTTTCTTTCTTTCTTTCTTTCTTTCTTTCTTTCTTTCTTTCTTTCTCTCTTTCTCTCTTTCTCTCTTTCTCTCTTTCTTTCTCTCTTTCTCTCTTTCTCTCTCTCTCTTTCTCTCTTTCCTTCTTTCCTTCTCTTTAGGGGTATTGCTATGTTGCCCTTTGAATCAGCTGATGTTTTTACCTTTGGACTGAGTAAACAACGAAGCTTCTCTTCTGCCTCTGTATTGGATGAGCTTCACGGCTGAGGCTTGTACTACAGAGATGCCTACAAAGTGCTGTATTTGGTGTTTACCTTTGTGCCACATGATAGATTCAGAGGGATTTTTCTGGGTGTTCCTATGGGGTTTATCAAAAACATTTTTTCTAGTAGACATTTTAGGTGGAGTACTTTAGATATTTATTTCATTGCACAGACAGCAAGGCCTGTAATTTAATAATAAATTTTGGAAATGGGCTCAAAATCAGTTTAGTTAACATTAAAATCAGTTAACTTCTGTCAATGGAGGTTTTGAATAACTTGCTTATAGGTTCAGCTGGGTTATTCAATATGAAAAAGCATGGAGAAGTATTTTTCAAAACATTAGAGTTGTCTGAAAATTGGGTCCTTTCACAATGAAATTCTCTTATACAAAACAAACCCAGAAAACACAAAACATTATAGAACATACTTCTCCAAAATCTTTGATACAGAATTAATGATTCCTGTAGATTTATTTCCAGGAGAAAGAAAAAACCTTGATGGTATGGGGCCATTATTTTAGACAACCATCCTACAATGATTTTAAAGTGGTTCTTATAGTTAAACTAGACATGTTCTCGCAGACTTTACTAAATCCAAATCTGAAAACTACATATGTGATTTGTTTGTTTGTGAGTTTTAAATTTTCTATTAAAATTAAGGAACCACATAATCTCTATTTAATGCAAGTAAACCTGGGAGTCCTATTACTTCTATTGCTTTCAGGTAGCAACACAGGTTTGACTGTACTGGCAGGTTAGAACAGGTTAGAGGGAAGAGCCACCATTTTTTTTTTTCTATCTGAAGCCAATGAAGTCAGACTAAGTCACTGATATAATGAGCTTAACTTCAACAAAAGGAAAATCCAAAGTAAGGTTCTTGGTGCTCTTCTGCTGCAAACGTATTATTGCCTACTTCAACTCCCATTCTTTCCGTGCAGGATCACAACAGTTTCTGTTTCCACAGAAAATTCAGAAATTCAAACTTCTTTCCTGTACAGAAATGAGCCAGTCCGAGCACCCAGACTGAGAAGACTGGATGTAAGAAGATCACCAAATTATTCCATCTTTTTAAACTTGGAGGTGGTGTGGGGGTGTGCTCCCCCCAGCCCCTTAAACCATAACCACCCATGGGAGCTGCAATGACTGAAGGCAGATTGATAACTGGACTGGCAACGTGGTAGCCAAAAGCTGTCTGGAACAGTGACCCAGAGATCTTGCTGGCATGCAAACATAATTCCATCATCTTACTCCATAAATAGTGGGCAGCCTGGGAGCCACTGAGCTCTCCTGCCCTGGAGTGGGCTCTCCCCATGGACAAGGATGCCTCTCAATGCTACCCTTGAGGCTGAGATTCCTTGCTGAAACTGATCCTTGGTAAGTGATTAATGGCATGCCATACTTTGAGATCTGAGGTAAGGAATATAAAGAGTTGACTAAGCACGTATAAACCCTTAGAAGTGAACTTCTGACCAAGTCTGGGGTTAGAAGTGGATGCAGGTGCACCCAGAGTCTTTGAGAAGGTTCTTTCTGAACCTCATGGCCCAAGCTGTGTGTGACCCTTCTCCCTATGCAGCAAATAATCCAGTGTACCTCGCTGTTGAATCTTGTTAAATCACTGTCACATTTACCACAGAATTTTGCTAGCTGACTGCTTTATTTCAACAGGGTATGTTGCATCTTCTCTTCAGAGTGAAATGCATCACTCCCTTGGAGGTAGCTGGTTATATAATCTCACAGTAGCACAAAGCATATCCAGTCAGGATCTGGATTAAATACCTTCAGTATGTCCTGAGTTGATCACTGGGTCAAGGAAAAGTGGAATAATGTTCAAAGGAGGATTCCTCTGGTTGCATTCCCTGCAGATGCCATTCTGACCATCATCACATGAGATCTTGTTCCTGAGATGAGGCTGCTGAAGGACTTGTTGTAAACCAGGTCTGTCTGATCTGGACACCAAAGGAGGTTTGGAGGTGGAACTCAATGCTCCACCCCTGCTGTGCCCCAAAACAATGACTGTTTCAGACTCTTCCATAGGCCATATGAAATATCTAATACATCTTTTGATGAAATAGGCCCAGTCTAGTTTTAAGTAATACATAGAATTTTTATAGATTGATTGTACTGGAAAATAGGCAGAAAGCTATCAAAGCTAAAGTTAACATTTTTTCAGGGTTCAACACAAACATTTTAAATGTCTTTGCCTCCACCTCCTCTCTAGTGACAGGAATTATTAAAAAAGCAAATTTACGCCTTAGAGCATGAAGTAGCTTGAGACGTTATGAAAGCTAGAGTACTGCAGTAGAGTAAGGTCTTCTGTGATTTGTGAAGACAAGGCATCTGATGCTTAAAGTGCTGACATAGATTGAAAGTCTCTCTGTTTTTTCCTTTGATCATAGATTTCCTTCCTGCCCAGCTTTGGCCAAGTCACTTAAATTTGTTGATTAAACTTTAAACAGAAAGAGCGATATTGCCACACCTCACAGTGGCAGAGGGAATAATATTTAGATTCTTTATACAAGACTAACAAAGACACCCTTGACAGCTGAATGGTAAATTGAAGAAATATCATTAATAAGCCCCAACAATTAACAACTATCCCATAAGCCAGTACCTTTGCGTCCTCTATATCAAATTCACCATGCATAATCCTTTCTTGTGCTGAGCTCTGCTGATAAAAGAAGAATTCGTTAAAAATTATTTGCCCTTTTCATTATGGAAGCCATACAGTGTTCCTGCATGACAGCAGCAGTTTCAAGAACCAGTCTGAAGACTTTGGGAGAAAAAATATAAAAAAATTCCCCAGTTTAAAAGCAGAGAGGGGAAAAAGAACACTTTTCTACACTTCAGTAAGAGCTTTAAGAAACCAGTTTGGTTTTCAATAGTGTCCCTGTGAATAGAAGCCAGATGGTCTTTAAACCAGCATTTCCCCCACCATTTTAGGCATGAAAGCCACTACTCTGATGGAGCTGCAAGGGGGAAGAGATAGGGATGGCAGGGCACACAAAGGAGAAATAAGAAATCCTTTAAACAGGGATTGAAATAGTCTGTTTGACAGCTAGAAAAGAGGGGAGTGTCAGGAAGGTAAAAGGGCAGGCTCCATAGGGGTAAGCAGAAATAATGGAGTGTAGAGAAACAGGATGTGAAGAGGTTCTAATGATCATGGTAGCCAAGTGTGTAAATTGCAAAATAATTGATCCAGTGCATTTTTCTTTTTTTTTCTCTTTTTTATTTTTACTGTTTCCCATCAAGAAGATCACAATTTTCTTGCATCTGTTCCATCCTGATGATTCAGTGAGTGATTTCTGCAACTGAAGCATGGTCTGTATACTGAACACAAGCAAAATTCATTGTGAATATACAATATCAGAAATCCTAGTTTAGTTTTGATGGAACACATAAATCACATGGTATTTTGTACTTTCTCTAATTAGTGAGTGCGACTCTAACAATTGCTGTGACATTTCTCCCAATTACATATTCAGAAAGTGTTTTTCATGAATATTCTTTTAAAATGGACTTTCTCTCCAAATGCTTATGACAGTAAACTCACTTGCAAGAATATTACTGCAGTGTTTGACAATCTAGGGATTTAAAATTCGATGGCACTTTTTTGTTAAAGGGGAAGAGATTACATGAGAGACCAACCCTAATTCCAGCATATATAATTACTCATGAAAATATCTGATATGGTCTTCATTAAATGAAATAGGTCTCCAAGCCTCTGCTCCCCTCTCACTCTGGAGACATTGGTGTATGTGTGACTGAAAGTAAATTTGCAGATTTCTCAGACATGAGATGGGTTGAAAATACCTTCAAACCAGGATGTCCCAACTGCCTATCACGGAAGTCACAGGGAGAATTATATGCTCAATAAGCAAGTAAATGTTTCCTTGGAATGCTAGGGAGGGATTCTCAGTGCATTTTGGGGAAAAAAAAAAAAAAAGTGGTCTAATTTCAGGACAAACTCATAAAATTTCAGTGGGTAGAGTTCAGTCTAGTGAGACTCATGGAAAAGACAGGAATGTAATTAATACCCAGACACCATTCATGGGCAGTAACAAAGGCAGTATAAGAAAAAAGGATGGTGAGAGGAGTCTGGGACAAGAAAAACTTATCCTTAATAGAAGAGATCAGGTTAAAGAATTCTTAAGCATATCAGACAAACATAAATCTGTATTTGATGGTCCTGATGCCATGTACCCAAAAGTGGTGAGGGACTTGGATTATACCACTGTGAGGCCTCCTGACAGTGGCAGAATGATTATAGTGGCAAGAAGAGGTACCTGAGGATTGGAGGAAAGCAAAGGTCACTCCTATCTTCAAAAAGGATAAGAAGGAGGGCTTGTGGAATTACAGGCAGTCTGTAGTCCTTGGGAAAGTGATTAGTTAATCCCAGAAGGCATTTCCAGGCAAGCGAAGGACAAGAAAGAAAACAGGAGCAGCAGCATGGATTCACTAAGGGGGACACATACTTGACCAATGTGATATACTTCTGTGGTGAAATGACTTTCCTGGCAGGTGAGAAAAGGGCAGTGGGCATGTCTACCCTGGCTTCCACAAGACACTGAAAATTGCCACCACAGGATCCTCACAGGAGAACTGATGAAGCATGGTCTAGATAAACAGAGAGAGACATGACTGAAAAGGGCCAGGAAGGTGGCAATCCGTGACACAAAGTCTTGTTAAAATCGAGTCACTGGTTGCTGATCTTCAATGTTTTTCTAGATGATGGGGAAAGAACTGTACAAAACTAGGACAGCTGGCTGGTAGACCATTTGTCATACAGAGGCACCTCAACAGGCTGGAGAAATGGTCTGGAAGAAAGCTCGTGATTCCTGGACACCAGGAAGCCCATTTCAGGGAGAAAAAAAAGCTCAGGGAGATTGTGTCTTTGTATGTAAACATTTGAAAGGATGATGTAAAGAAGGTGAAGCCAGGCTCTTTGGAATGGTGCTCTAGTGGACACAAACTGGAACATGGGAAGTTCCTGCTAGAAATTAGATTTAGATTCTTTATACAAGACTGACAAAGACACCCTTGACAGCTGAATGGTAAATTGAAGAAATATCGTTAATAAGCCCCGACAATTAACAACTAACACCTCTTTACAACCCCAGCCCAGTCCTACATACCCACTCACACTCCCACCAGCAGGATCTAGGAGAGAATCAGGAGGGTAAAACCTGCAGAACTTGTGGGTTGAGATAAAAATAGTTTAATATGGAAAGGAAAAGACGTTTACATAAGCAAAGCAAAACAATAATTAATTCATTTCTTCCATGGGCAGGTGTTCAGCTGCCTCCAGGAGATCAGGGACCCAGCATGCAGAGTGGTTGCTTGGTGAGACAAACACCATCACTTCAAATATTGTCCTTCCTTCTTCCCCCACTCGCTTATGTACAGAGCATGACTTCATATGGTCTGAAATATCTCATTGGTCTGTTGGGCTCCCCTGTCCCGCCTGTGTCTCCTCCCAACCTCCCGAGCACCCTCAGCCCCCTCACCAGTGTGGCAGTATGAAAAGCAGAAAAGGAATTGTCTGTGTAATCCTGTTCAGCAATAACAAAAACATCTCTGTGTTATCAACCCTGTGTTCAGCACAAGCCCAAAAACAGCCCCATGCCAGACACTGGGAAGAAAATTCACTTTATCCCAGCCAAAACCAGCACACTTCCCCTTCAGAAGAGACTTGTACAAGGTAACTCCCATCCTTCCAACCTTCTAGGCTCTCCAGCTGGGGCTTTCCCACAGTGCTGCAAGGGGATAGTCCTTCTCTGGCAACCTTTTGAGAACACAAATCAGGGAAAAGTTTTGCACCAAGCAGGTCACCAGGATTCCCCCACCTGCATTTTACTATCCAGTGAATTGCTGGGCCTTTTCATTGAGGGCCATCAGTGTCTCATCACAGCACCTGCCCAGCCTGAGGCTAAACAGCTCCTGCAAGGCAATGAGGAGATGGCAACACCCTAGAAAGCAGCCTTTTCCCCCCTTTAGGGCATCTGCATGCCTGGCTGAGCAGCAGCTGGAGGTAGGAACCACTCTGGTGGCACTGGGTAGTGGCTGCTACTGCCCCAGCATTGCTGCTCCCCACCAGACACACAGGTTCTTTAGCCCAGAGCTCCTGTGAGCTCACATGTGTGGTGTACGTGTGTGCTCCACCAGGGCTCTGCTCTTTCACGTGGAGGGTCTCACTGAGGACACTTCTGGCTGGTGGAGGTGCTGTGGTGCTGCATGGGGGCAATCCCAGGGCAATGGGCACAAGGAGAGTTCCAGCATCCCTGCTACTGCAGAAGACTCCCAGATAGCTCCTGAGCCTTCCCAGAGCACCTCTTGCATGTAACAAAAAATATTAAAGGAAATGGATTAGGCACCTTGTATCTCCTTTCCTCTCTTCTCTTCCTCCTTTCATCTTTCCTTTTTTCTTTCCCACATTGTTTTCCACTTTCATTTTCTTTGTCTCACAACCCCAGCTCCACAACATTCATGCAGTTGCAACAATGCAAGATCCAAGGACTGGTGATACCCTTTGTTTTCTTCCTTTGCTTTGTCAGGTCACATTCTATTCCATTCTCCCATTCTCCATATAGAAGTTTGTTTTGGGAGGGGAGGATTTGTAGAGATGTTTGTGGCTTGTGAGCCAGTACTTTTAATTGTGAGTTGTACTTCAGCCTTTTGAGGATTTATTTTTGGGAGCTGTGAAGTGTTGCGGAGTCGTTCTCCCTGTGCTCTGGACCTCCAGTTATGTCCCATATGCTTCCACGGATATTCGTAGTCCAAATTTGCCTAAACAACTCCCATTTTGATCTTTCACTGTGCACAGTGTATGGTATTACAATGCTTTAAACACTGCTACTAGGCATGGGACTGGGAAAGCTGGAATACAAACTGTGCCACTAAAGACTGAGCAAAGGAAAACTCATGGAACTTCTTCCATGTTCTTTGCCAGTGATTTCATTCAGTACTGGACACAAATCTTCCTTAGTCTTTGTTTTGCATTTCATGTGATAGTGGAAGTTTTTCTGGTGGCTTTTCTTATCCATTACCAATTTCAACTCCAGGTAAACTTTCAATTGTCTAATTGCATCGCTCTGTACTCCTGGTGTCCCACAGCGGTTTTCAATGTCTACCCACTAATTTTTCCCTGTTTTAATTCAGTGAACCAAGTCATCCTCTTGCCAAGGCTGCTCAACATCCTTCACATTGAAATAGACATTTCTTTTGCTCTAATTTTGTCCTTGATGAGCTATCCACATCCTTTGGCCCTTCAGGGCAGCATCCCATGAGATCTCACGAGTTCCCTGAACAAGGCAGGAGTCACTCATTATTCTGCTAGTGATTTTCCTTATTTCCCTCAGGATCTTTACCTCCACTCTTTTTGTTTATGCACAAGCATGGAAATGAGATTTGAGGGTAGGTACAGAGCCAGCCATATGACCTTATCTGGAGGGAGGAAATTTTGGAAATTAAGCACACTCTTAACAGTGGTAAAAATCACACAACATTTCCTGGCAGAATTGCATGAACATTATCTTCCCAAATCAAACTAGACCATAGCACTAACTTTTAGCTGTGACTATTTTTAACTTAAGCTAAAAAATATGAAGATGAAATAAATACTCATCATACCGAGCTTAGAATTCAGGTATCCACAAGTAATTAGAGATGTTGGATTACCACATCAAAACCAATGTTATTTTTTCAACAAAATTTAGCCATCTCAGAGGTAGTGTGTGGAAATGAAACACACTAGTCTTGGCAAAGGGTCTGCAGGTAAAGAAAGGCAGATGTGTCCACCATAAGGGGAATGTGTCAAGTCTCTCCTGTGGAGAAGTGAGACTCATCTAATTTCCTCCTCACTCTCCTTCTCTCCCAGAGGGAAGTGCATTTCACTCATTTTCAACACAGCATCAGAGCCTTTCTTTTGATCATCACATGCCAGGTGTGGCTGGAAGCCAGCAGCCTCACCTGGAATCAGGTGATTCTTAAGGTTGGAAAGCCAGAGAGAGAAGACCTGCAGTGCCATCCAGTACCACAGTGTACCCTGTATGGCCAATCTCATTTATTAAGAGGAACTTTACCACAGAAGGAACTTTCCCAAAACCGAGGGATTTACAGAACTTTATTTTCTAAGGGTTCTTTACTGCCTAAAAAGATTTAGGGTCATATTCAGTGACACTTCTGTAGAGTTTTTTGTGGGTTTTATTTTTAATCCAGACATTTCTTTTATGCTAAATTCTAGGAATTAAGTTTTAATGCCAGCTCTCCTTATCAAATTTACTTGAATCTGGCAAGCAAATCAAAAGGTTTTCACAAAATCGTAGAATCATAATGGTTGGAAAAGACTTTTAAAATCATCAAGTCTAACTGTCAACCCAGCACCACCACCACTGTCACTACTAAATCATGTCTTCAAGTGCTTCATCCACACGTTGTTTGAACACTTTTAGGGATGATGATTCTACCACTGTCCTGGACATGGAGGGATTGGGGGAAAATATAAATAGAGGAATCACAATTGCAAAACACCTTTTTTTCCCTAGAATGCCATTTTATACATAACACCCCCACCCCCCATTCCCCCCAAGTAATAACTCAAAAAAACCAAAATCAAGAGCATTGAGTGACAAAAGGTGTCAAAAGCACCATAGAAGAGGAGTGTACCTGGAGCTGTAACACTCACACATCCAAAGCCTTTCAGAATTTACAAAGAAGAAAACCGTCAGATGTATTTGCAACAATTTGAACTTGATTCTTCATTGACGATGTAGCCACCTGCTGTGCAGTCCCAGTAATGTAGACAAGTAGGCATATTAGACTGGAACAATGTGGCCAAATGTTGCAAACACTAACATCATTCTGAGTCAATATTAAAATACAGACAGCTGGTAAAAATAATATCTAAGATACAGCTTGCAGTCATTGATAAACTGGTGCTGATTCTCCTGAGAGACAGGGCAAGGCGAGCCAGGGAACTGAAGAATTTAGCACATCATACTGTGTCTTGTATGAGGAACACAGTCACTGCAAAGCTCTATGCAGTATTCCCAGGGAATATAACTTTTCAGAGAGAGGAGATGATGTTTCTAAGAGAAACCAAAGTTTGGAACTAATTTGCCTTTGCTGTTTTTAGAACTATTGAAGCAGAGAGCTCCGTAATACTGATGGCTAATATGGAATAAACTGGTGGCCTGACATGAGCTGATGACCCAAGACGAAATGGGTAAACACTTTATCCATGTGAAGCTTGCGGCAGCATTTTAAATAGAGGGATGGGGAAGTAGATGATTATCTGTAATTATCCAAACTCAATTATGACCATGGAATACATTAGTTGCTTGTTAATGTTTACTACACTTGTGTTTTGGGTGGTTTTTTTTTCTTTGTTTTTCTTTGAGGTATTTGTATTCAAAGGAGATGTGCATAATCCATAAAACCACCTGGAAATTCACCATTTTAGAGTTTAGGTTAGGTAGTGTTTCAAGATTTAGTGATACATGCATGAGAGCAGCTCTTCCTGAAGCTGAGGACTAGTGACACTTCCAGTATTGGTTATGTGTCTGCCAGGTTGAATGTTCTGGTCCTCAAGTAGGGACTCCAATTTGATCCTCAAAGGTGGAGACTATCAAACTAATAATAAACTTCTGTGCTATGAAGGCAGTCTGGGGATTATTTGCAGATTTTTAACAGCTGTCTTTTTAGAATTTGTGAACAACAAGGAGAGGGATGCTATTTAGTTGAAGAAGGGGTGAGTTCAGATGAAATAAAGAAATTTGTCTTTTTGCTATTATGTGGACTGTTTTATAATTTGTATATTTTTCTTCCAATATTCCTTACATAACCTTATTGCTCAGCATAGAGTAAATATAATGTTTATTCCCTTTACTCTGATTTTGCCTAATTTAAAAAAAAAAATCCCCCAGACATCTAAACTAGAACAAATCCATTAAAATAACTGAATTTGAGCTGCTACAGAATATATTCTGCCTTTGCAATCACATCTCTTTTGCCTTTAGATCTATGTTTGATTTGTTCTTGTAGCAGGCCAGAAGTCCATGCCACCCACAGGAACACTAAGCCTTTTGAATAAGTGTTGTGTGACTTCGCTGCATATCCAATTTACTTGCTATGGCAAATATGATTTTCAAAACACAGATGATTAAACAAACCAGTGAATTTTCTTATTTTTCAAGTAATATTAGAAATGGGAGGAGAGGTGGGATCCTAAAAATGCTCTGCTATGGCAAGTAGCATGCAGCGTGAGCTCTTTCACTTTCCATATTAAAAAAAGACCAGAATTTTTTCCTCCCAGGTCTCTGGTTGGTAGATTTGTACATAACATAGTTTCTCTAATGAGTGAGAATGCTCTTCAACTTTCTAGTTTAAATTTATTTTCAGCACTTTATACCCATTTTGTCTTTTGCAAACATTGCCCGTTAGCTATAATAGGCCCTTTCCTGCTCTCATGTTACCATTAAAACTTCCCATATGTTATTTTAGACAGCAATCAAATCCTCTGTTGTATCCCTTTCATTTTGAGAGCCTCAACAAACGAAGATTTCTAGACTGCTAAGACAATTTCTCCATTCTCTTGACCTTTTAAGGAGCCCTTTTCTGTATTTGTTCACCTCTATGTCTGGTATTTCATAGTTCATTTATATTAAAACTTTATGGGAAATTGGATACATATGAATTTCTTGTTCCTGCACTTTCAGGAAAAAAACATTTTGAAGATTAGAAAATAGTCCATCGTCAGTATTCTTGAGCCATAATTTTGGGGAGAGTTATTTTTTGTGTTTTGACTTGTGTTTGTTTGTTTTGTTATGGAAGTATTTTAATTAGCTTTAAAATGTAGGGAAATTATCTGTTACTTATGGGACACACACGGTGACTTCTACAGTTGAACTTGAAGTGCGTATTTGCCTATAAATTCAAAATGAAGATTTGATGGTACAGCAATCCCATCCCTCTCTCCTCCTCCCAAACCATCCCTTGTACCAGTGCATTTTACCCTCTTACACTTTTGGGAGTATCACTGTTCTTCCAAAGAAGCTTAAGAGCTGTTATCAGAGTAAATAAATATGGCATGGACAGCACTGTGTCTTCTCAACCTGCCATGTGCCCGGGTAGCAAAGGATTCTCAGTGAGGGAGCACCAAGCAGGAACTTCCTCCAGGCTGAGCAGAGTGTTATATCAAGTGAGGAACATTACTGTCAAGAAATTACAACCTCAGTATTGACATAAATGTTGACAGCACCATTTCCACTGATAGTGGTATCAGAACAGATTATGATTCACACAGGACTGCCCAAAGAGTGATGATTTAGATGAAATGTTCTGAAATAAGAAAAAGTTCTGAAAGGAAAACTGCAGATTACAAGGATTTTATCAGGCCACTTCTGAGATGGAGCACATTTTCTCTTCTGTTCTCAGAAGCATCCTGCCTGTGGAGATAAACTAACCATAGTGAAATCTCTTTCCCCACCCATTCCTTTCTTGATGGCAGCAAGAGACATGATAGTAGGGCATGATAAATCCTGGGTGGTGATTGAAGGTGTTTAACTGCAAAAAATGTCATCTTCCAAGTGCATTTCTATATACATTTGAGGAACTTCGGCCCAAATTTGTTATTACTGTGACCTGAAAGAATCCAGTAAAGACCTTTGACAAATTTTCATGGTCATACCTTCCACATGCAATGTTTGGAGTTTTCAGTCTGATAAAGACTAAATGGCTTTGTCAAACAGACAGAATTTATGGCACTGTAAAGTTTAAAAAGTGGGTCTTTTTTTTTTAAATTTGGGGTCCTCCCTTCTTTTCTATTTGGTACATATTCATGTATCAAGGAAATATATATATATACTTTCTCTCATCCCTAAATTACAAACAAAAATAAAACCAAAAAACAAGCCAACAAAAAACACAACCAACCAAACAACAACAACAACAACAACAACAACAACAAAAACAAACCAAACAAACAAAAAAAAATATATTTATATCTAGCGTATATAAAACAATAAATTAAACAGAGATGACTTCAGTATGTAAACCCTTTGGAAAAAGGAAGCAAATATTTAAGAGCTTATAGGAATGCTGCACATAGGGTGAAAAGAAGAATGCTGAGCTTTAACATTGGGGAAGGTATGGCAATAATAGTAATACTGCAATATCAGTGATACTCTTATGGTGTAAATTAGTGAATTTTTGTGGGACAAAGCAATATCTCTTAATAAACCTTTTAACATAATTGGAAAAAGCAACACTTTATTGATGATGGAAACTTTTTTCCCCCAGAAATTTGGGATATAAATTCTAATTTGTAAATCTAAATAAAATTTGACAGAAAAGGCAGTTGATATCTGGAAAAAAAAAAGTGAGTTAATAATAATGAAACTATAGTCTAGCTGTGGACACCTGAAAGAGTGATTTTTCTGCTCTGAAAAATTCATGAAGGCTTTATTTAAAGCTGCAATTATTGAAGAATTCTTTGAGACACAGATTCGTGGATAGCTCCTCCATGTACCTCAACAGAGACACAAGAAAGATGGAGAGAGACTATTTACAAGAGCCTGGAATGAGAGAACAAGGGAGAATTGCCACAAGCTGAAAAATAGTCAGTTTGGATTGAACATTAGGAAAAAAATTCTTTACTGTGGGGGTGATGAGGCACAGAGTGCCCAGAGAAGCTGTGGCTGCCCCATCCCTGGAAGTGTTCAAGGCCAGATTGGATAGAGCCCCGAGCAGCCTGGTCTAGCAGAAGGGGAACCTTCCCATGGCAGGAGAGTTGGAATGAGTTATTCTTTAAGGTCCCCTCCAAACCAGGCCATTCTGTGATTCTGTGACTCTGTAAAAAGAAGCTTATTGCAAAACATTGGGTCTGCACAGCAATGTACAATTGCAGTCTTGAGGGTGGAGTAGCATGACTGCCACTGCTTGATGTTTGTTCTGTGGTTAAAATAGGAAGCAGCATACTCAAAAAACTATGACTATGTGGAATGTAGAGCTGCAGAGTGATATTATCATATGCATTTTCTGACACTTGGATCTACATTGCATCCCTTAAAAAAAGTTCTTAATCTGGTGACATCAGGAAGGCAAAATCTGACTCCTGGACCTATTGCTTATTATATTGATGAATTACATGTATATTTAAACGAAAATTTGCTGGAGAGGTCATTGGAAGACTTCAACATTTTTTTTTTTCCATAAATGAAGAAGATATATTTTTATTTAAAGATACTAATTGGTCACACTTCTCACTTCAGTTTTAAGAAGGGCAGAATTTGTTTTTCACTTGAGGTGAATTGAGGGACAGTAAAATGTAGATTGAGGGTGTGGAAACCAAAAGAAAGACACAATAATGCACAAATACAGGCATTTCCTCACCACAAATAACTTTCAGGTTACCATATGCAATGACATGATCACTTTGAAGGCAGTCTCTCTCCAGGGCTAATATTGCTGGGAGTAAATCAAGAAAAACTCAGATTCTTGATTTTAAAGATAGAATTGAAATAACTCATATAGATAATAGATAACAAGTAGCCTGGAAGGTTATGCAGTAAAGTTTGGTGTTTCTCTCTTCTTTCCAGTCCTGTTTCAAAATGTTGTCTTCCCTCCTTTGCTTACACTTTGATTTGCAAATGTTAGAGGATTTACCTGTAGGTAAACCCCAGAGATTTAGAGATGAGGCAAAGCATTGCCCAGTCTGTCAAATATAGCCTAATAAAATAATACTCATCAAACTCAGAGTTTCAAAATTTTAAATATCTTAAAGCTATCCTGAAATCACCAAGTGCACTCATTGGGAAATTTTCCCATGATCTCAAAAGTGGAAGAACAGTTCTGGGTCCAAGTTTGCTTTTAAGCTATAACTACACTTAAAGAATTATTAGGTCACTAATAATACTTAGGTCACATTTGAAGTTTATGCCCTCAAAATTCAGATGTCCCTGGGACAGTATGGAAAAATTGTCTGACACTTTCATCACTAAGACATTTTTGTGTCTGTAACACTGTGTGTAAAACAAAATGCAATCCACTTGATTTTGCAATATTTTAAGAAATGCTGCTTCCTTTTTTTCCATTTCTACTTAAAGAGATTTAAACAGGTTTATGATCTCATCTTCTAATCTGCCTAGGCTGTGTTCAGTGTTCAGAGGGCCTTAGGTAATTCCCTTGTTATTCTCTGTTCATGGCAGGGACAAAGTCTGTTCTTTATACAATAGTTTTTAGGCTACTCAAAGTAATGTTACTAAAAAAAGCCATGAAAGGCCAATCAATTTGCCTGTGAATGTTCTTAATCACCCATATAATCCATTCTCTATTGACTAGAGATGAGATACTCGAGAAACCAGCTTGTATCCCAAGATTTGCCTTCAACTTTTCTCAGAGAAAGAGCATTTTTCACCATAGTTCTTAAAAAAAAGTAGAGAACTACTTAACAACAAGTCTATTTGCCTTTATTTCTACTTTGATATAAAAAAGAAAGGAAGTACCAATATAGTATGTGTTGATTCCTTGTGGATGTGTAGCCTATTTTAAAGCTGTTCCTTTTTCCACAAGCTGATTTTGGGAAGCCAGAGTGTGATGTAGAGGTTGAAGAGCAACATAGAAAACTTAAGGACAACTTCCTGTAATATAAGGGTTGCAGTCCAGTAATTATTTAAAAAATCCAGGTTTAGAGGGAAAGGGCAAATTAATTTTAAAAGAGAAACTGAAGAATAAAGGGAGAAGGGAAGCAAGAGAAAAGAAAAAGAAATTGGAAGCTGAAAGGGAAATATGAAGGAGGGATAAGCATAAGAAGGAAGGAGAAGGTGTGCTGCTCTTTAACTCTGCAATACCCTGTTAATTGCTAAGTAAAATAAACCTGGTTCTGTTAGAGGTAAGGAAAAAAGGAAAGTAAAAATATTAGGTGAAAATTGCTTTACGTATACAACCAGTTATGTTGGAAATAGCTCCAAGAAAGTGTTCAGCTTTATCTGTCTACATTATGTCCTAGCACAGCAGTTAGGCTTGGAAAGACTTGGAAAACCTTTCCTTTCTTTTTCCAACCAACCTTAGAGGCCTTGATCTTAGGAATATTACCTTACACAGCAGAGAAAGGAAAATTGCTCTCTCCCTTTTTTTATGATTATTTGTGTGCACAGCAAAGAATTGTGTGTTGGAATTTATTGCTGATACAGAAAGAAGCACAAATGACCTGTGGTAGTGGGCTGTCCTTTCAGTCCTCCAAAAGCACTTGGCATTGAGCTGAAAATACACAGAAGCCTCTGTAAGGTGACTCCTGCTGTTTTGCACTGCAATGCAAAGACAGATAATGCAAAAATAAAGAAGGAATATTTATTTGGTGTAAATTGACTTTGGTGAAGCTGTATCAGTTTACTCTGATGGGAGATCTGTTCCAAGAAGTCTACAGAGCTGACCTTACCTTCTCCTCTAGACAAACATTGCACTGACTTTGCTGACAGCCTGTTTCCAGATGTCTGCATTTTATTCCAAGTTTGCAGTACTTGGAGGGGTAGCGGGTTTGGGGTATTTTTTTCTGTTTTTTCATAACTGTGAGACTCAGCTCTTGGGGTAAAGTGGTTACATTAGCTAGAAAAAAGACAACCAAAACCCATCAGTTTTATTTATTGAATGATGCATCGTAGTACAGATAAAATGCTCTGTGATCAGAATAAGGAGGTCACTATTAGTCAAATCCCACAAAACACAGGAGTAAAAAATTCCACGTGCTTAAATATATACTCACTTAGTAAAGAAGGGAAAAAAAAATTAAGAGTGAAAATATTAGAGGTTTTTTAAGCCAACAGCACTTTTTGGGACATAGCTATGTTTTATAGGAGATTTATCAAATGATTACCAAAATGGAATGGTAGGAATGTCAGTTACTTCACAGCATTACAGCATCCTTCATTTCAGCAAATTTATGGAAACAATGTGGAAGACACAAAAATAAAACTGTTTCAAGAGATTTTTCTTTTTTTTTTTTTAATCTGAGAAGATGAACTGCAACACAGCCATGCCTCCTCCTTGTTGGTGGCCAGAGTTGTGTGTGTGTACTCACAAGAATGTCTGTAGATGTTGGATGCATAATTCCTGTGTTTGGCTGTCATCCACCAGACTGGCTTTTCACCAGTATTGCAGCATCTAAAACTTCTGTGGGGTGAGCCTTGCTGGCTTCAAGTCATATCTTTCTCTCATAATGTTGTTTGTTTGAATTCTTAAAAAAAAAAAAAGAAAAAATAGAAGAGGTAGCTAACACACGTATGCATACAGGGGAAAACTACAGCACGTCTCACTCTTCCACACTCTAGCAAAAGCAAAGGCAGTACCATATCTACCTGAGTTGTTCAGTTTTTAACTCCAAAAAGCCCTACATGTCTCACCATGAGAATGGAGCAACAGCTATTTTGTTTGGATTTTAGTGAGCAGCTTGCTAGAGTGATTTGAAGAAAGGAGAAACAGGGGAAAATAATAATAAAGAAAAGTAATGTAATCCAATTCTCAGCTATCTGAACAACAACAACAAAAAAGATATATAATAAAGTGAATTAAATGAGAGCTGGATCAGGTTGGGGGCTAGAATTCATGTTTGTTTGGATAGCTAAACTAAGAATCCATTTGCTGATTTCAATCAGTCAGGAATCTTATTGTGCATGATATTTTTTTTCCCCTGACTATTTTCACATTCAGACATTTTCCAGTACTCATTCCTGTGGCCTATATCTCTTACAAGATAGAATTCTCTCCGTAGCCAGCATGCAGTTGTTTCCCAATTTCTGGGAACTGTTTCCCTGATATTGTGTCTCTTGCTCTGGCTTACTGTTTGGAACTAAACTTATTTGTATCTCAATTTAACTGTGCATAAAGTAGTTGTAAATGTGTTTATTTCTCACGGGGCTTGCAGAAGTTATTTCTTATATTTTCTCTCTCACTCACTTTTATTGTTCTTTCACTCTAACTTTATGTTTCCCTATCTGTCTTATAACCAGCCATTAGAGTGAAATCCATCCTCAACTGAGTCAACAGTAAACATCCTTGACTTTGTTATTTTATATATATATAATTATAATGTCTTTTGAAAAGACACTGTGTTTTCAGCAAGGCACTGACCTATGTCACTCACTTCACCTGCAAGTGAGAAGGCCCCTGCCCCGCCAGCCTCCCTTCTGCAGGAGAGCTCGTCCTCTCTAAAGAAAGATGTCCAAGTAATGTGGAAAGAATTTCCCTCAAGTGATACTTATTCTTCTCCACTGTCTATGGAGAGAATCTAGGCAACCATCCTAGATGAGACACCTATTTTTCAGAGTGATAAGCTAAGTTGGAAAGAATAGGAAAAATTCATCTCACTTAGGTTAAGACTCCTAAGTTAGACATTTCAGTACGAACTAGTCATTCTAAACTCCTTTTATAAGTAAAGGAGAGATATAAGCACTTTTGCTTGTTCCTCAGGGCTGCTCATTTCATCTTAAAATGGCTTGTTAAAATAGGTCAGATGACTTCAGACTTCCAAAACTGAGAGAGATGAATCTGACCTATTTGCTCAAAAGTACTCAGAAGAAAAAGACTTTGATTTTAGCCATACCACCACCATGAAAATTATAAATAATCACTCTAATATTTGGTGGAAGTTTTTAGAGAAGCAGAAGAAATAATAACCTTGAATTATTCTCATTACCTGACTCATATGACAGCCTTTGATTTCCCACTGCTACTTAATTTTACTTCCATCTTTAGAGATTGCTTGTTTAGAGATTCCTAGTTCCTTTGTCATCTGCCATATTTTCATCCAACAAAACAAGACTTGAAATGAGGGAATGATGGAAATGGAATACTTAGCTGCATACCTGTCCTTTTGTGTCTGTTTCCAGTGCCTAAGCAGACAGCCTGTGGTAATCTTGCACAAATATCTGTGTAGGCAGGAAAAAAAAAAAAAAAAAGCATTACTTTTGTTGGTGGAACAAAGCATGGGACCCATGCTAGTGTTTGGTTTTGTACCTATCAGTAGGGCAGGGTAAAATGTTGAACCTAGAAAACTTTTATTTTTGTGTCCAAAAAGAAGGAAATTTCTTGTTCTTTTCAGAGCTCTTTGGCAACTGTCAAGGCACTTTGGTCTCAACCTCTTGTCTAACCAGGATGTCTCCATCTCCCCAGATTTAATTATGTTACATGTACAGAGCTGGAGACAGTATCTGTATCAGTTCAGACCAATTCTGTGGCGAGTGATGGAAACTAGGACCAAACCCTTGACCTTAACCTTGGGTTTATTAATTTGAATGCAGGAATGACAGACTGTTTACCAAACACGTTGTTCCTGCAGAAAACACTTTTATTTCCCACCCCGTAGAGTTAATTTAATAAATTTCATTCATTCATTCATTCATTCATTCATTCATTCATTCATTCATTCATTCATTCATCCATTTATTCACTCACTCATTCATTTTACTTTTTGCAGGCATGAATTTTAAGAACATTTCTCTGGCATCCATCAAGGAACTCGAACATGGACCAAAACTTTACTTTCTTAAGGCAAATGTTTTCTTTCTTCATCCTCTGGATATTTAATGTTTTCATCTAGAGAGTTGTTCCCTTGGCCAAGCCCTGGAATAATCAAGAGATGTGTTCAGTACTGCAAAGTGAGTGCATTCTGGATTGTTATAAGTCTTGATAACTACTACTAAAAGTACCCTTGGCTTGCCATCCAGCACAGCAGTTTGTCATATTTGTTACAAAAACAGGAGACTATATTTAGTCCAGATGGATGTTTTATATAAAAAGACAACAAAGAAACTTTTTTTGGGTTCAGTACTGTATGATTTTTTGCCATCCAACATTGTACATATACACAATATTAAATATTTACTATGGTTCCTTGAAGAAGCTTCAGGCTTATGTGTACAATGTTGTTTTATCTTAAAGATGTTGTGTTATCTTGGAGATAAAACAACAATCTTTTTGCAGAGCAGTGTAATATTCCACAAGGAAATCCAGAGTGTAAATTCAGCCATGACATATCCAAGGCAGATTGTGGATGGACAGAAGAAGAGGAAGGACAGGAAAATCAGCTGCTTTTGCCTTTTTAAAGCATCTCCAGAGCAGGGGAAGGAAATGCATGCTGTATACCTGAGAACTGTGAGTGTCAGATCATGAGTAACTTACCACCTATTCTCAAGACTCATTACACTTCCAATGTTATTTCTGTTGGCTGGAATACCCAGGCGTTACTCCAGTGCTACATCTTCTATTTCTGAAAGATAGAAACTGTCATTCCCAATGAGATGGGGTTATGACTGTTTCTACCTGTGCAATTCCTTTCATAAAGTCATTGTTATGTCAGTGACAACTCTGGCAACTTTAATATTCGCTTATTTTAGTGGCTGTTCACATTTCTTAAGGGGAGGTTACGAACTTATCCCAGGTTGCCTGTCTAGCGTCTGTATAATGTTGTCAAAGCCTGATACAGGAAAATATTTTGTGTGAAATTTTAATTTCTCAGTTTGTCTGGTTCTGATTTTTTGGTTGTAGGGATTTATATTGTTCCTTTTATGCCTTTAAGAAAGAGATAAAAAGAAACAATCTGCTCATTAGGAGAAAAAAAACAAGATTAAGAGACTACTTTGTTTGTTCTTCAGCTATTTTCACCTATATTTTCTGCTGAATGATTTTTCCTTCAAGGGTGTAATGAATGTATCTTTCTCAGCTCTGCCTTACTGGAAAAAAATAAATCTTTCCCATCTCCAAATGAAGAATGTCAAGGAGTGAACTTATTGCTTCACTGCATTAATGGCCTTGGCATTAGGATGTATGGAATTTCTCCCCTTTTTTTCTTTTATTTTTCTGACTGAATTTGTGTCCCATGGATCAGTGAACTGATTCAACTGTGGTGTGTATGTGTAGTTTACTTAGCAAATCCCTTTTATATTTAATATTCTATATGTTTTAGCATCTATAGGTCAGCATGGAGAACGACAGCACTTAAGCAGGAAGATTTTCCAGTCAATTTCTGTTAACTTAGCAATCTACAAGCAAAACTCTGATTGTTACAGAGGATGTGGATCAAAAGAAGTTCTGTTGGATCTTTTGGAGCAACACACCACTTATAGAAATGAAGTTTAAGTGAAAGTGGGTATGTCCTTGAAAAAAACCAAAACCAACCAAACAACAAAAACTTGCTTTTTTTTTTTTTTTTCCTTACGGTTATTCTTTATTTCATGTTCTGTTCATTCACTAGGTAACCTGCTTTAATATGAATATGAAAAAAATCCCTCGTTGAAAGTAAGACTCTCTCGAGTGAGAGCTGGCACAGACAGTCACCCCGAGGTCACTTGTACAAATCCAGCACAGATCAATAGCAATGATGCCTTTTTGGCAGACAAAAAAGCTCTTTAGTGGACTTCAGTCCAGGCCAGAACAGGTAAGTTCCTCTGGAGAAGAGCTGAGTAGTCTGAACCTGCCCTTCACTGAAGTAAATTGCTGAAGCAGAGGATGAGAAAGAAACATTTTGTAGATTAACCAAATCATTCATGAGCTGAATTGTTAGTGCAACACTTTTTCCCATCATTGACTTAAATTAAAATAGTACCTTACATTCAGTTTGGAATTCTTTGTACATCCCTGCCTTATATCAAAAAGCTGATTGAGCCCATTTTCTTATGGACACTGTGCTTATAAATGCTGTTTTTTTTTTTTTTTTTAATAAGACGTGAATAAAATAACACTGTACCAGAAGGGAGAGAAACAAATAAAGCTGAAGTTGAGCAAATTTTAAATTTTTCATTATTTTCTACTTATTTTCCACCAGTTCCTAAAATTTTCCTCCCTTTAATCAAACCTTCAAGGCTACATTGAAAGATAAAGTAAGAATATAAAATCCACACACATTAACCAGACAGAAGCATAATTCTCTTTGAGATTTGGTGAGCCAAAAACAAACAAACAAACCAACCAACCAACTAAATAAACCACCCGCAGAGTCCCCAAAAATTATTCATTTGAAAGAAAAAAATATCTAAACAAACAATATAAAAAATCAAAATGAAAAGAAAATCCAAAACTAATAATGAGGGGAAGGTATTGGGAGGAGCTATGAAAATACCCTTTAAGTGTGTGAAGAAAAAGAACAAACACTACAACAGTTTTAAAGTGAACCTCTCTCAATATGAAATCTATGCAAAACATATAGTTCTTTGCCTAGTCTCAAAATCTCATCCTTCTCTTTCATCCCTCACATAGAATTTTTTTTTATTCCAGAATCACCCTCCCCCATATCAAGAATTTGCTCTATTAAACGACAACAAGGCTATTTAGAAACATAATCTTACCTATGTCTTTAAGAGCAGCACACACATGGACTGTCACACAGCCATGGGTCATATTTTCAGTGTGAAAAATAAATGAAAGGAACTTAACAGTTTCTAGGTAGGCTTTTTTAAAAACGAAAACCAAAATAAAACAGAAAAAAATAACAAAAATAATGCTAGAAAGACGAATATTCCAGATACCTTACCTGTGATAGTTCTCAAGAATATAAATATTTCTCCATTTTACTATGGGAAGAAAAAAATCTCTGGTGTCACAGCTACACCAGTTCTAATAAATTAAATAATTATGGGGAACGTTTCTGAATTCCAGAAGTCAGTTGGTTGTGAAGGTAAATTGTAACTGTGGTCCCCAACACCCTTTTGAACCATCTGACTTGAGATATCCCAGTTTTCAGATATGTTTTGTGTTTAGCACAAGCCAGGGACCCATTTACACACATCCACCTTCTTTTGAAGGTGAAAAGCATTTAATAATATGGACATAGCCTTTTCTGTGCCAGTTGGCCTCAGTACCAGAAAACAGTGCTGGGCACATTTAAACTGACAATTTCTCTGTTTATTTTCAGCTCCATCTGCTTGCAGACCCATAAACATTTATTTTCTGCCATTTCTAACAAATCAAAGAATCACGGAGTACTTTAGACTACAGAGATTGATGGAAATCATCTTTCCTCTCACTCAGAGAAGTGTTAGGTTAAGCTATTCAGGACCCTGTTTGCACAGACTTGGAATGTCATTAGAGGAGAGAGAGACCACAAGACCTTTGCAAACATTTTCCAATGTTTGACCACCACAGTTCCATGAGGGCTGCCTGGACAGCAAAGATGAAAGGAAGGAAGGGATTCAGTATCTCAGGCTCTGTCCCGTTCCACTCAGCAGCAGCCCCACCTTTTCCCTATAATTCCTGTTGTTATTGATCTATTTGAAAAATAAAAATGCATTTCACGTTTGCCCTGGTATTCACAGGAGAGAATGGGGCATTTCCAGGGGATTATTCAGAACTCAGGCAGGCAGCAGCAAGCTGATGACCAATCCTGGCACTGCACTGTTTTCCAGATACTCCTTCTGCCTTAGCTACCAGCTTAACTTTCTTTGTTGAGAGCTGTGGGTGCGAAGATTCTGGTGACTTCTGGTGTTAGCAAAACTGTGGGACTCTAGTCATTTTAGTATCTTTGGTAATCTTTTGCCCTGAACAAATACTTTGCTTATGCTTTGAGTCAGCCTTAAACTTCTTTCTTTAACAAATACATTTGCTTTTCTTTAGGCTCTTTGAAAGCAAGTTATTTGCTGATGTTTCTGAGTGCATGTGTACAGAAAACCACTGAATAATGTAATGAGATAAAAGAAAACAAATAGGGCATTTGTAAGTCTTTGCCAATACAGGGAAAGGAAAATAGAGCGTAGAGAGCATAATCTGCTAAGCATGACAGGGGAAAAAACGCAGGCAATTAGAGAGAAGAGTTATATATTCTGTAATGTGTGTGCATCCATATGGAGACAAAATATGTGTGTAAGTATGTGCACATACAGCAATAAACATATATACAAATGCAAACACATATACAAACACACATACGATGAATTTCTAATTAAGATGAGAGCAACATTCAAGCCTAGACTCAAAAGTTATCAGAGGCCTTGCAGAGAATCCCCCTGGAGTTTCTGAGAGCTAGGTTTAGTAGCCAGTAATTTTCAATTTCTTAGATAATGTGTAGGACCATGGTGCTGATTAGCCCTTAAATCACACTCTCCCTGGAAAAGCAAAGTCTTTAATTTCTTTAATGGCTTAAAAAAGTCTCTGCTTTTCTATTTTTCACCTTCAGAAGCTCTTGGTTAATTGCAATCTGGATTTGGTGTTTATTTTTGGGTGCTGAGGATAAGCAAGGGTAGAAGAAAAATGCAAGGGGGTAGAAGAAAAATGCAAGGGGATCTCATATTTGGGGAATTGGTTTCTCTAGTGGAGAAATGATACATCATTTTAATTTCTGCATTTTTAAAGTGACGCCTGGGGTTTTTAATCTCAAGTCTCCCTTTGACATTAATGGGAGTCATGTTGCTGAAATGAGCACGTGGTGCTTTGATAATTGAAAGGAATCATGTGTGATAGAATCATAGTCACTGGAGAGGTAAAATACCTGTTCCACTAGGAGATATTGCCAGTTCTCCTTCTAACTCAGGAAATTAAGAGATTTACAGCTTGTTTATTAATGTAGTTTAGCCTGTCTATAAATCAGTCAGAATAACTCCTTTCACTAGAAGATTTCTGCATAGAATAAATAGACTTTATCAAGTGGAAATGTTCTGTTTATTAGTCTCATTCTATCACTTGTTATTCTTTTTGTGACCTGTGAGTAATTGCTCTCACACCACATATTTTACAACATTTTGGATGTTTTCAGAGGGTTACCCAGCTTTCCCCCAGGCTCTGTTTAGTTGATTTGGTTATTTTAATCTGCTGATTTGATAAGTCAAGCCCAAACGTCCCTACAGGGATTTTTCCTTTTTTTTTTCTTTTTTTTCCCCTGAATACCCTAGACTCTTGGAGTATTTTACAGAGTCTAAAAGAAAAAAAAACTTTTAGCCCTGGTACTGAGGAATCCATTACAAATACCAGGTGGAGTAAGACAGTGCAAAGGGGTCTCAGATCTGATCTGAAGACCTTATTGAGGTTTGAAGGTATTTATTTCCTGGGTTTATGAAGTCCATAAAATCCATGGAAATAGGAAAGTGTGCACATTCTTCTAATAAAAACCCTTTTTATTTTCAAGGAGTAGTTCAGAAAGTAAAATCAAATGTTTTTGGAGATAATAAGGTCTTTGACCCCTTCAGAGTCCATTACTGTGCATAGTGCAAGAAAGAAGAAACTGAGAATCAAGATCCTGTGGTTTAAATATTGCCTATATTGTCTGTTTGTTTATCAGTTTTCTCAGTTCTTATCCCTGTCTAATGTAAGGGCATGACAATTGCTCATCAGTAAAACAAAACACCCATTTACGCTCCCTATTCATCCTCTGAAAAAATCTTGTACATATTTAAGTAGAAAGAAGGAAGAAAAATGAAGATAATATACTCTTTTACGATTTGTACAAGGCAAAACAAAAGGAATTTACTGCAGCAACATTTCTGCAGTTCATAGTGTAAAAAGCACAACAGGGACTTCAGAAAGAAAAGGAGGAAAAAACAACAAAATTTGAGCATGCATTTTTAAAGCATGCCAAAAATATTGAAGAAAATTAATTGGGCGAAATAGTCATTAAAGCACAGCTGAGGTCGCCACCACAAATCATTTAAACATCAAAAGAAAAACTTTCAGTCTCTTAATGTTAATTTTCTCATGCACCCCATGAAGTGCACTTTCTGGTTGCTGCTTTGTCATATTTTCATCAAAAGGCCATGGAAGTAGCTAAAGCATCATGGCAGGGGAAGCTGAAATGGAATAATTATGTATGAAAAAGGTGTGAGAATTTTCATGTTCTTCTTACAGTTAATTATTAAGCATCCCCACAGTCCTGTGAACCTGATGGGAACAGTACATTCTTGCTTTACAGTTAGGGGTGTTCAGGTGTTAAGAGGATGGGCTATTGTGACAGAAAAAGCAGGAATGGGTGTAATTAACTTGTCTAAAACTACTCTCAGAATACAGATTCAGAATAACAGTATTTCTCTTAAGTGCCAGCAGTCTACCAAGAGACCGTGTTATGATCCTGAATATTCCCCATATTTCACCCTGGAAATATGCTTGTAGGACTTTCTCAACTTTTAGTAATTCCAAAAGCTCTGTGGGTCTACATACCTCTGTTAATTTCTGCATGTTAACCACAGGTGCCTTCTTTAACAGCAAAATGCAGCCACTGATGGTGGAATCATTCATGTTTTAGAAAGAGCACTGAGTAAGAGGTACTTGCCAAAACAAAAGCAGGATCTTTGGGTTCATCTCCCTTTTTGTTCCAAAGAATTCAAAACTTCATCTCCCGTTTCCCTTTCAAGTTTCTTACCAACAAACTCCAGGATACAGGGACTGAAGAGATAGGAGGGTGATGGAACACCTTTGATTCTGAGAATAAGCTGCTCTTCAGAAAAGAAAAGAAGTCATGAATTCAGGGTGAGGGGAATGTGTTTTCAAATAGTTTGGCCATACAGTTTGGAGAGAGGAATATGTACTAGGAACCACTAGTCAAGTACTCCCCTCTGGATGTCTAAATATAGGTAAGTGGAACAAATGTGTTCATGTGTTCCAGATGAGAAGGGTGTTTCCATGTCTGTCCAAGATGAAGTTCCTTTAGTCTCAGAAGAATTTAAGGCACAAGCACTCTTTCCAGAATAATGTCTTAATCATTTCTCAGCATCCCCAAGATCCATCTTGATTCTCTTCCATGCCATGTTTCCTGTCTGAACAATGAGACAGAGGGCTTCACAAGAAGTATTCTTGATGTTGTAAGATGAGAATTTCAGTGTTTTTTTTAACAGCAAATCTTCACTACAAAAACCCTGCTCTCTTATATTGTTTGAGAAGTAAACTGAGAGAAATCACTCAGTTTACTTCTAGTTCCTGCACAGGTAGAAGTGCTTAAATTTTCATACATAGCAATAAGTGTTTCCTCTTATCTATTTATAATATTTTAATCCAAATGCAAGTGCTTGGGTGCCCCACAGGTTATTCACATCACTTCCATCCATTGCAGTAACAAACTGTCATAAGCACACAGTCCTTATTTCCTGTGGTTAAGGTGTTTGGGACTGTCTCTTCACAGTCAGACAAACATATAAAGTGTTTGCTATGATTGGACTGTCCTTAGTGAAAACACTGGAACAGCTTATGGAAGTTTTAGCCTATAGAATTGGGTACAGTGAGATGGGAAAACAGAGGTAGAGCTTTGGGTAGACCTCAGCCATTATGGTTCCCAATTCTCCCTGACATGAACACTAGTGAGAACAGAAATGGTTCTGGTACCACAAAGACAGAACACACAAACCATAGACTCTAAAATACTTTTCTTTTATAGCTGTGTCAATGCAATTTTCTTTTGGTGATGTTTTGAAGCCTGCACATTAAATATGAGGCTCTGAACACCTCTAGTACTGAAGCTTTAGCTCAGTAAAAATAATAGCATGAAAACATCCAGTCCATTCTCTTGAGTTTTCATGGTCTATTTCTTTGCTTGCAGCAAACTTGGATAGAAGTATTTACCTCTTAAATGTTTACTTAATACAGTATGAAGAGTTGACCTTAAATGATCTTTACAGCTCATAGACCATAAAAATAAAATTTTGACTGAGCAATTTTCATTCCAACAAAACCAATGACTGTAGAAAACTGTGTTTTTTCTGACTCTTATCCTAAGAATACAAGTAATACCATCTTGTACAATTACTGTCACTTGCAGACATCCACTGTCACTTTTTGACTTAACTTTAAAGCCACAGGCACCAGTACTGGTAAGAAAGAAGGAAGGCTGAAGTTACTAGGCAGTATCTTCTTGCATTCACCTCTGGAGTCAGTGAGCGAGACCTGGATTCTAGTGTTTCTTCACCTTGTGTCTTCTGTGATTGCAGTTTTTTCCCCATTCCTTGCCCTCACAAGAATTTAACTTAGTTACAGAGCCAATCTCCTATAAACAGTCTCTCAAAGCTAACAATTGCTTCTTTTTTCCTCTCCTCTCAAGTTAAGCTCTATAATAAAATACTGTCCATCCCTTAATTCACAGACCCACCCTGGGACAGGGGCTGCAGCCCACGGGCAATCCATGCCAGGGAAAGAACAGCCTAAAGACTGCACCCATGGGCCACTCCTCTATTCTTTCAAGAAAGGTAAATTTTCTAACATATCTGACTTTACAACTTTCCTCTTTCCCTTCTTTTGGCTTTCCCAGACAAGTGAGATGTTTCCAATGAACAATGAGCCTATATATATACTTTTTATATGCATTAAATTTTACACACATATATATATCTGTTAGTTAAGCAAAAAAAAAAAAAAAAGAAGCTGTATTCATACACTGTAATGGTTACTTTCCTTAGGATTTGTGATAAGAATCCATTACCAAGAAAAAAAATGTTATGCACTTGAAAAGCATTTTTCCTCTTTCCCAGCTGGTCCTTTGATCTACTCTTTTCATGTTTCTGGGTTGCATTGTTTTTTGTTTTGTTTTGTTTTGTTTTATTTTTACTTCCCCTTTCAACCTGAAGCATAAGTGATGAATACTGATGTGACTAAGTTTTGTCCTATTCAAAAACCAAGAACATGGGCACACAAGCCTGTACCAGTTGTTCATAATTTGTAGGTCAGGAAATATATTTATTGTTTTTTTGAAGAAAGAGTCATGCTTTTTGGCCACTGGATCACTGGATTCAGGTTAAATAACTTCCCCAATGTTCCCAGTTTTAATATAAGGTACTGTGAGACTTGTTGCCAACAGTTTTTCCTGATATTGAAATCTCTTCACTTAAAAAAAAAAAAATTACCAGATATAGATAAATTTTAAAGGATTTGAGACCTTTATCAGATTTACAGCTCAGCTGGACTGATACTAATTCAGTTTAGTTTTTCTTGAGATAGTTGATTTTGTCTGTCTGTCTACCTGCACAGAAATATGTAATAAAGCAACTGACGAATATCTTAATTTTCAGAGATGACCCTGTCAAAATCAGAATAGTAAACAATCTTGAAGAACAGCTTTGCTTATGAATACGTTTTAAATTTTGGGGATCAGCTCAAACCATATTCAGACTGAATTTCCATGACTTTGCTGAAGCAGATCTATGGTTTGCCTAAGGTATTTACAGGGCATTGAAGCTGCAGAGACTAAACTGACAGGATATGGCTGCAGCACATTGCTTTATTGTTATGTTTTTTTCAAACTGGGAGGTTGCTTGCCTGTAAAAAAGCTGGTGATTACGAAGTAAACAACACGACAAATGCTTCAGGACATTAAAAATCAGGTAAAAAAAATATCACACCGAGTTCCTCTCTTCCAGCTTATAATAAAATTGGGTAAACTATTCACCGTGACTAATTTATTCAAAAGTTGCCCCTTCATGGGCTCATGAATTTATATTCAAACAGATTTGGATTTCTACAGATTTCTCACTCAATGTCACAATTACTGAAATAGTTGTACTTTTAATCCTTTTTAGGGGACTTCCCCTTTACATATTCTTTGATTCTTATACTGTGCATATGGCTTTGAGAGGAGATGAATTACAAGATGCTATTGTCATGGCGTAGTGAGGATGGGTCTTTACAGGATTATTCTTTCCTAGCTGCCCTGCTGCATACAAATATTCCGCAGTAAAGATTTAGGTAACATTATCAGACTGTATAGTAAATTACATTATAGTAATCTGCTCAGGAAGGCACATTATGAGAGCAGAACCACCAAGTTCTCACTTTCAGTTTAGATTTTGTCTATAAGAAGTTGCTTATCTTCCATAATTTACTGATTTATCTGAATGAATCCAGGCCCACACAACTCTCTTACTTAAGATCTAGGTCTCATAGAATGCAGTAAAGCATCCTGAGGTAATTCATAAATAACTTTAAAGTAGTATAAATACCTAATATGGAAACCTTTGAAGCATTTCAAATTGTGAAAACAAATGTGCCTTATTAACTTTATGACTCAAAGACAAGGCAGACTGATGGGGGACCCTCAGCAGCTCAGGCAGCTGGACCCAAAGCAATTCCTGTTTGAGGATGGGTGGCCTGGTTTACGAAAGGTTCCACAACAGGAAATATAAACTGTTTCCCTAAAGCACTCAATACCTAAGGTTGCACGTAGTAGTAAAGTATGACCACCAAGCCAGGAGTTACTTGAACCTGATGTGCTCCAAACACAGTGAAAACTTCTTTCAGTTTGCCCCACTATTCTACATGTAACTGAAAAACCTCACAGATCCTACAGTCTCACAGCTGAGTGTTGAGGCCTAAGTATCACAAATCATCTCCAATTCTCAGTTTAACACTGGCTTGACTCTGCATTCCCTGCCCACTCTACCCACCAGTTACTTTCAGCTCCTCAGGAGACCAATAATAATCTACAAAAATACCTGGACTAACATAAGGAAGATCTGACAAAGAGCATTTCTTTAAAAGACCTCTCTGTATTGTAAAGAGTATACCAAGATTCATGAATCAGAAATTCCTTCTTCACTTTTCAAAATGATTTCCTGGAAGTCCAGTTATTAAATTAGTTTGCTGCATACATATAAACAAACAAGACATCAAAATTAGCACATAATAACATAATATTAAAAAAAAAAATTAGAAGAAACTTTAAATCCATCACACTCAGAGTTACTGGATAAATAGTTTATTTAAATGCTTTGCAGTCCATAGAGAGCTCATACATTATTATCAACAATTATTATGCAAATATTCTCTTTCTTAGTAATTTAATATCAACATTAATTGTCCATTTAGAATGTTGATTATTGGTTTTGCTTCTTGGATGATAAACATGGGGGAAATCAAGTATTCTGTGAGATCACAATCAGAGTTTTATTAACATTGGCTATATAATTGTTGGGATATCCCTTACAATCAAAACCTCCAGCCAAATGAAAAACAAAGAATATGATTACAAAAGGGTCATGAGGGTATGTAGATTAGTCAATCATGACTGACATCAAGTTTTCTTTGTCTTACACCATTCCAGGACTCTTTGCCTCAAGGGCACAATTACTTTATAGCTAGGACAAGCTACATGCAAAAAATTGAGGATTAATTGCAAATAGCCACAGAGTATGGATACATTTTCACACAATTATTTGCTTTATCTCATTCTTAGCAGAAACTTATCAACTTCAGTTTTTTGAACAGACAGAAGGATTTAGTTATACTGTACAAAAAAAGTGTGTAGTGTGTACCTGAACGAATACTTAACAAAGAATGTTTCTATTTCCATCTCCCACAGCTGGTTCATTTTCAGCCCATTCTGGCAGTGAAAGAGGGACACGAGCATGTGATGAGTGGTTGGCAGGGCTGTAAAATATTCAGTGCACTGCAAATATAAAAATGATCCTTTGACAGCATCCACACAGGAAGAACTGTCCCTGCTCTAGATCATTGATGGTGGAGGGAAGAGGAAAAAAGAAGAGAAAGGAGAAACAAAGAGAGCAGGACTTAATTATTCTTTCACAGAAATTCAGGATAAACTGAGTGTACTCCAAACACATTCCTCACATAGTGAGGAATACACTACTACTGTGTGTAACTGAAGGAAAACTCAATTGTTGCTATTGATGCTGTCTGAGTGGATAAGTGAAAAAAATGCTTTTCAAGAGGTTTTATAGTTTAACTTCTCCCTTCCCTAAACAATTATTTTAAAAAAGGAAGGAAGGCATTCTTTGTCTAAAGAGTTGTTGTCCTTTATCCAGAGACGTGTATTGTCTTCTCTTTTGTTTTTAAGATAAATTGTAAGAACTGACACAGAAAATTTTATGTTTACAAAGTGTTGCTATTTTTTAAACCCTACCAAAAGATATATTTTATACCCCATTGCTGAAGAAATTGCCAGAAGGAAGGTATTACTTATCAATAAGTAATTTAGAATGTGCTGTGTACTATTTTATGACAACTTTCTGTGGGTGTTTTTTAACACAAAGGTAGCTTTTTCCCAGAGACTTAACTCACAATTTTACTTCTCAATCCTCAGCCTTCTATTGTAATTGTATGATAGCAACAGTCATTAAACACATATAAACAAACTTAAGAAGAAAAAAAACAAAAAATAAAACAAGGAAAAATGAAGACAAAATAAAAGGAAGACAATGAGAGTCAAATATCAGTTTGGGGTGTAGTACTGCAACGCGTGACTAAAGCATCTTTCATAATGAAATTCTCTCTCTTGTATTAGTCCACCTCCTGCACACTATGAAGCCAAGCTGGATGAGAACATCTGGGATCTGTGGTAAAGCAAACCATCAACACAACAAGGTTTTGTGCATTACAGCTCAGGGTAAATTTACCTCCAGAAAATGTATTCACGCTCAGACCAGACCACCCACGTGTTGGATTATACCCTTATTTGCACTGCTGCAAGCCAGGGAGAATAAGTTCATTTATCCTTTTTCTTTAGGGAGGGGAGTGCTTATTTACCTAATTTGAACCCAGTATGTGCAAAGAGCAGCATCATTCCTGATGCAATGATATAATCAGTGGGTAGTTCTCACACAAACTATGTCATATGTCACTCCAGTTGCTATGGTCTTCAAAATTTTACTTGCTTTCATTGTTTTATCAGAATCTATTATAAGATCTTAAGAAAAAGGCAGTTTAAGAATATCCTTGTTCATGTCTCATTCCAGTTCACAGGAAATATCATACTAATTCACAGTCTATTGAGTTTTCTGTTAAAAAACACCTGGTGGAAAGTAGTGTTCAGCAAATGCAGCAGGCAGAATTCTAGCCAAAAAAAAAAAAAAAAAAAAAAGGCTGTCATATTAAAGCCCAGGGGGGGATC